>NTHP01000955.1:16640-44234 GCA_003416845.1 Oplegnathus fasciatus | reverse complement strand
ACACACACACACACACACCTATCGATACCCTCAGAAACACCATCACAGTCTCACACATACAAAACAGTCAAATATTAATGCTGTTGGTCCCTGTAAAGTGGGACATGTAGGATGCCAGGGCCGGGTTGGTAGGCAGGACTTTGATTGGCAGATCCCAGCTGAAGGTATCCACGTCCACATGCTCCGCTCCGGCCCAAACCGTGACCTCTGATTGGTTCTGCAGAACTATGGGTGGTTCCATAGGCTCCCGGGCAGTGACGAATTCAAAGTGCAGGCGCCACCTCAGGATCACTGTCGAGGGAAAATTCTGGTTGTTAAGTTGATGTGTGAAGTGGAGTTAGAAAGGAGCTTGACACTCATAAAACCAAATAGAATTCTTCACACCTTTAAAAGTTGAGTTCTTTCTGGAGATGAATTAGATACCTGCGTCTTTGCAAATGATTATTTTTAAATTAAAAGTATGCTGAATTAGCTATTAGCAGGTCCTGTTTGCAGTGTGCCCATGGGTGTACAGACAACTATCACTTGATTACTTTGATGCTGAAGAAAACTTAAAAACGTGATGATTCTTAAGCAAGTTCTGGAGTTATAAGAAGCATCTTTTCGGGGATTTTCAAGCCAGTTTCTGGACATTTATTCACAATGGACATCAGAGATAATGATAATCTTGAGAAGTTTAGGTCACACTGAAACACTCAAAAAACATGGCTCCATAGTGCTACTAGTGGTAAAAAACTCCACAGGGTGCCTTTACCTAAAGTTGGACGTGTGGGACAAATTTGCTTCTCTGTTAAAGTTTTCACTTTATATATGTGAAATATTCCATATTTGATGTTTGAATGATTTCTATTAACATTCAGTGTAACGATGGTTCATGAAACATTCTTCTAATAACAGTCCTAACAACCAAAAAGAAATAATTTTATTTTTTTATGTCAAAAGGTTTGAATGACACTGATCAACGAGATTTCATGTTTGACCAAAAAAACAACACAAAATATAAAGGATTTCTGCCCCATTAGACCAATCAGTGTCATTTTGTAATGCTAGGAGACAGTGTGAATATTATCATAATGGTAAACATGGAAAGAATATCTGAAATGTGGCGTCTGAAACATCACTTGAGACAAACGTGTTTCAGCCTACTGGTAACTGACCTATGTCTGTGCTGAAACCCGGCGTGACGTTGAGGGGGATGGGGAGAGAGAAGTGGCTGGAGGCGGTGTGGAGGCAGGACTCCAGGTGTCGTCCATGTCCGGTCACACTGAGGGTCTGTCCGGGCCGCCGCTGGTACTGCTGCTGGATCTCCTCCTCACTCTGAAGGCTCACTGAATACTGGATATACAGGATATTATAATTTACACACTGATTAAATAGGAAAAACTAATGTTGTACAAAGAGTGCAGCAATGTACAAAAACAAGAACGCACCTGCAAGCAAGGAATGTCTCCCTCTGAGAAGTTGAATGTGCCGATGATGTCCTCCCCGAGTCTGTAAACAGTCTTGAAGATGCAGAACTTTGCCACTTTCCCACGCATGTTGGTGATATTAAACATGTCTGGACAACACAAAGGGAACACAGGTCAAATGTGGACAACCAAATAAAAAATAGTGGAAAATCTAATTCAGAAAAGAAGATTAAAAGTAGAATACCAGTATCATTTAGACGTATAGAGCATTTACTAAACTACTATTAGTAGTTGTGTCTAGTTTACATTTCTGCCCCATCACTGGGCAATACATACTGTATGAAACTACTTTGTTTTTTACTTTGTTTACATGTCAAATCTAGCTTAAAATTAGCTGCTCTGCTAGTTAACAAAGACACACCTATTAATGACATGAATGTAACAATTAAGCTAATGAGGCAACACAGGTTTATTTCTTGCTATAAACTATTCCTGACTCACGGGGGCAGCGTCTCGAGGTGGTGACCATCAGCATGTCCAGAGCTCTCTCCAAAGGCCGAGCATCCCTGCGGCTCGCTTCCTCTTCCTCCAGGAACGGGTTGGAGGGGGAAACCTCCTCATCCTGGGGAAATGGAGGCTCTGGCATACCTACAGGTTAGATAGGAAAATGTCAACATTCAAGGTTTCACACTGTGATAGAAGTCAAATAATACAACTCTAATTTTTGTCTTTATTTCCACAGACCAAAGAGCATGTAAATCACAAAATAAACTAGTCCCTTTCACTAACCACAAAAACATTTCTAGGGTGTTATCTGCTTAAGAGTCTAGAAGAAAACTTAATATCCACAGCATTTCTTTACCAGCATTTATCTGGTTGTTGCAGTAAACTTTTCACCTCTCCTGTGGTTTCAAAACGTAGTCCAAATCCATCTCACCTTGCAGAACCAGCACTCTGAAGGGGACTCGGAGTAGTTTGATAGGAGAGTTGACTCTCTGGCAGCCGATGGTCAGTTTGTAGACGTACTTCACCGCCTGACCACGGAAACTAGGAGGACCATCTATGGGTACGATCTCACTGTATGAATCTGTGGGAGAGTGAGTACGCATGTCAGACTGTTTGAATCACACACAAATATGTTAATTTATAATGTAATGTATAAATATTTTGCATGACCACTTGGGGAAAAATACTAGATATGAAACATTAAAATCCAGATAATGTAAAGGTATTGTCATTAAGACAAACAGGTGCTATGGTTTTAATTTCTTCTTTTAAAAGCAGCGTTCATTTGTCACAGTTTTATGTCACTCATTAAAAGAGTAGATTTCACTTATTTTAAACTTTTTTACACATATGTACACACATACAGGTTTTGCTCTCCCCGGGGTCCAGGCGCAGGTCACAGAATAGTATCTTAGGAGGCGTGTCCAGCACACACTGCCCTCGCTCTCCTGAGGAGGACAGGAATTAGTGTTGAGGTGATTCAAGGCATATCACACATGAAGCAATCAGGCTATTAAAACAATGTTAATAATATCCAGAACCTCTTAAATCTTTGTCTGAACACTTGTTGTGTTTTAGTTTGCAGCAAATACTTCGTACTTCTATGAATGTTTTTATACAGCCGAGAGTGATTTTCACTCCCGCTCATCTCAGATTCCATCTTTTCCTCCCCCCACTAACCTCTGCTCGGAATAAGCACTGTGTCGCTCTCAGCCTGGACATCCTGTTTGTTTCCCTGAGCCGGCAGGGCCACTCTGCTCTCACTAGCATGAAACTGGCAGTGGATCTGAGCACTGGCCCATGCCAGCATCTCACTGGGACACAGACAGAAAACAGGGGTTACACAAGGGCATTCACATAGTGATTGGTTAAATGATTGATTTAAGTGCACTGCATCACATGGTCCCTGTCCATACGGGGTTACAAGACACTAAACAACAACTAAGATGATCGAGTAAAAAAAAAAAAAAAAGTACAGACCCACAATTTCACAAAGAAATCATTTCAAAGGTCCCATATACAGAGTAGAAATGTCCTGTTAGGAAGAATACAGTTTAATCTGTCTTAGCCACCACACAGAAATATCCTTCTTCAAAAAGCTAACTTAATAAAGACAACAAAAGCAAATCAAGACTCTTTAACCAATTCTTCTTTTTCAAATAGCGGATTCCTCAGGTCTTTGTACACAGACCCTGTGTACAAAGACCTGTGTCATAGGGCAATAAGATTTCACCCTCAACAAAACCAAGATCACAGAGAAAAGCATACATGTTGTTTTTCAGGAATACCTTAACATGTGCCCACATCAATTGCCAGTAGTAAGGTACCAATCCATGAGCACACAAGTAGGGATGCAACTAACGATTATTTTCATTATCGATTAATCTGTCGATCATTTTCTCGATTAATCGATTAGTTGTTTGGTCCATATAATGTCAGAAAATGGTGAAAAATGTTGATCACTGTTTCCCAAAGCCCAAGGTGACGTCCTCAAATGTCTTGTTTTGTCCACAACCCAAAGATATTCAGTTTACTGTCACAGAGGACTAAAGAAACCAGAAAATATTCACATTTGAGAAGCTGAAATCAGAGAATTTGGAAACTTTTTCTTAAAAAATGACTCAAAACGATGAATCGATTATCAAAATAGCTGGCAATAGTTGACAACTAATTGATTAATTGACTAATCGTTGCAGCTCTACACACAAGGACCTCTGTCTTCTGTCTAAATTGTATTTAATACATGGTTCTTCATTGATTTGTACTTTCTAAGCTTGGCTTATTCAAAATACCACCTTCCAAATGTTTTTAATAGTTTTGTTGGGAAATATCTTTAGTACACTACACCTTCAGAGACAGAGGCTGACATCTTCATGTCTGTGGTCGATGAGGAGGTGAAAGGAGTTCAATCCTACCTGCTGGCAGAGGTGGAGAGGTGGGACATCGGGTTGGTGAATGTGATGAGACACTCCATGAGCTCCCCGGCGAGGAACACGGGGCCTCGGGCCATGGAGGCCACCACCTCGATCATCTGCAACCAACAACGACACAATACCGAATTAAAGATCCGATCACTAACACGGAGAACAAAACCCACAGGTGTCCGAAATACTTTGACAATACTAGCTTTGTACAGTAAACATCCAGCTACATGCTACTGCAGACAGAAGTTAACTTGTTTGGTCCTGCTTGCTAATGGCTGCTGTTTAAAGGGTAATTTAAACACATACCTTGGTCTGAAACGACACTGCAGCGAGACAATTATGTTGTTTTATTCCAAGACAAACCTACATGTACTTCTCGAATAAAACAATACAGAATTTGACTGTCTTTCCAGAGGAGCTAGGCATAGCTCGTCTAGTTAGCTACAGTAAACAAAAAATCTATTTGTAGATGTTCTGTATCCGCTGCGGTACGACCAAGCACGAACCAAGGGAAACAAAACTCCTAAAATATAAAGACACATTAACATGAAACATACATTTTCTTTATATAAATATTCTGTTTACCATCCTAATGGTATCTCTACCTTAATTAAACATTTTTTTAAAGAATAAAACGACAATGTAGAATCCCTGTAATGTTTTTTGGTCGGCCATTTAGAAGCCGTCCCGTGGCACAGTTCAGGAGAGGTGGACTGTTGCTATGGTAACTGGTAGGGAGGCGTAAGCTAAATATTCACTAATAACTCTTACTTTTGTGCGTTAACGCCACACATTCTACAGAAGTCGATTTTATAACGTTTTTATAGATTGTATGTTTATCAAAATGTGCCGATGCCCGTCAACTGGAGGGAAAATTAATACGTGGGGGTGAGTGTAATCCCCCCCGTTTTCCTCCAAATGGTACAGGCCTAGCAGAGGCTTTGCCAAGGTTGCGGGTTTTATATTCCTGATCAGACTTGTCAGGCATCATTTACTTCCAGGTTGTTTACTGATTTTGACTCCATTAAACTCAAACAACAATTAGACATTTTTGGGGTTTTTTATTTACAGCAGGCGTAGTAGCTTGCTTGAGGTTTGGATGTGCCAATTTTGTAAAAGGAGGCGGTGTAAGCAGGCAGCCTGAGAGAAATTGTTACCTGAGAGACTAAGTTCGGGGCTAAAATAGCTGTAATTTGCATATTGAGCACCGTGCTAGCAGAAGCTACAGGGACCTGACAGAGATCGGTTTGGAGCAGCGGAGGGATGACGCCGTCGCACCGGTACTTAAAAAAAACAACAATCTCTTCTCTCCTGCTGTTAATGGAGAGTTAGCTAATAAAGCTAGCAGCCGTTCTGTGGCTCTAAAGCAAAGGGGCGGTTTAGCTAACGTTACATGATTAATGATTGAGGGATGTGAGGTTATCAGCCTGCAGCTCTGCAGCTAACCGCCGGTTACTGAAATTCTTAATTTCGGCCCTCCTGCATGGACACCAGGTGAATGCGATCACCACTTTTTAACCTTTTCTTTTTATCCTGTTTGTTCTGATTGTTAGGTGTCCCGGCTACATGACTGAGATCGGCATAATCGACACTTCCTGTTGGCTGCCATCCATCCATCCATCCAGACACTGACAGCACAGCCACATTCGGACTCCATGCAAGGGGGGCAAAAAGGGGTCTGCCATCTCTAAACACAGGAATCCAGAGGGTGGTGGTGATGCAAACTGCTGCACATAGTCTCTAAAAACATGCTGTGCTGTAGAGGATAAATGCTCTTGTGGACAGTAATCTTATAATGGCACTGGGACCTCCTACCTGAAGGAGCAATTATTTACCCCTTGCTCCCTGCCCTGCAGGTATTCAGATCTTGTCAATTGAGAACCGGTTTGCCCCACAGGAATGACTCTTTCTAGCTTCCTAATATACTCAGAGACTGCTAGGCCACATGTAGCTACCTCCTCTTGTGTTTCTCCTCCATGGTTGAAGGCACAATAAACTGACTCTGTTGACACAAGGTGGTGACAACTCCCTGTTTGTGACCACAGCTGGTTTGCTGCTCCCATTCACCACTGTAAGCTCCCTGTTGCTGGGTGTCCTGCTAAAAATGACTGCAGAGTGGGGTGAGAAGTCCTCAGCGGACCTCATGAGTAGGTATGTCTCCAAGGAAATGGGGTATGGGGTGCCCAAGGAGGGTTGGCGCATCTGTCTGGCACATGAGTTCAAGGAGAAGAGAAAGCCCTTTCAAGCAAAAGACGTCTCGCTGTCCAACGTCTTGGAGCACGTCGGCCTCGGGATCAGGTGAGACATTCACTCTCCGGCACTCTAGTTAATGTACAAAACACTGCAAATGCATTTTGGAATGACAAACACTGTTTTATATCTCACTCATCAAGTCATTTTCAGTCACTAGGAGGAGATGCAGATTAAGGAGAGACATTAAAAAGTGGTTTTCCTCCCCTGGCTGTTTTCAGTTCACACCTCTATATGTCATAGCAACCTCCAGTCTATACCACCCACCTATGTGCATGTTTAAACGGTGCAGTACCTGGGGAGGCATTAGCCTATAGTGTCATATTTCTCAACCCACAACAGAGAGCAGGTGTGAATTGCAATCCTGCCTTGAAATGGTTACTGCTGCCACAAGTTATCATGTCAAATTTTCCACACACGTAGTTAATTTTTCAGTACATTTAAAACTGATCACCATAGCTTTTTGCTTTTGTCTGCTTTTCTCCACGATGGCTTAAGATAGGAGGAGCACCATAAATACCAGATTAAGGGGGCGAAAGGTTCTTTTGCAATCTGGTCTGCCATTTTGTTTAGTCTTGGTGTTTCCTGCCTGTGATTTCACCTTGGTATTACCAGCAAATTAGATGATTCACAAGGCGTTCTCTATAAATGTTCTGTGAAATCAAAAGACATGTAGTTGACCCTTCTTTAAAGTGGCATATGAGCTCTGGTTCCAGGTCAGCTTCAAGTTCAAGGTGCAGTTCAAAAGCCCTGCAGCAATAAAAGCAGGAATGAAATGAGGATATGTGTGCTTGTAATGTTGCCAGCGAATGCAGCTTTAATCTCTGCAGCCGAATCGTCACTCTCCAGCTACAGAAAAAAAAAGAAGCACAGATCTCAACATCTGTTGATCCGGTCATGTTTGTTTTCCCAACAACCTGCTGACATGTGAGATGCAAAGTAATACATTCTGCAGCTTTAGTGGATTGCCGGGCGCACAGCCAGCAACACTTTCTCTCAGTTATCATTTCAGTCCTGAGAGCGAGGCTTGACTGAGGAGTCGGAGTGAGTCAGGTGACAGTCATCCTCCATCTGTTGACTGAATAACTCCAGCTTTTAGATATTTTCATCCCCATCCAAATCACCACTATCACTACTATTACCGCTTCTACTCTTTGACATTGTCTCTCCATGTGACACCTGCTGTGCGATGTACTAACACAGTTTGTTTCAGCTCGACAACATGTAATTTCCTTATAGCTGTGAGCAAACAACAGTGAGGCCGTGTTATTTCTGTGTTATGTGACACAATTCTCCACTTGAGATCCAACAAGTAACGTTAAACCACAAACTTGCTTCACTGTTGCAGTATTGCTGTAAAACAAACTTGGCTGCNGCAACAGTAGTTAATTATTGCCCAGAATAACGTGACAGGCGTTATGCAGTAAAAGAAAGTCGTTTAGAGAGTTAAAAACTGGGTTACTATTAAACTCGGGTACAGCCACGCCTTCAGGCGTAGCCATGAAGGATTACCATAATACCAAAAAAATGTTCAGTTCCCACCGGCTTGCCTTACAAGTAACCACTGCACAGGCAAAAGTGCCCATATTGCTAGAAGAATCTATAGAAATACTGTAAATGATCTGGGCTTTGACAGGTGTGAGGGTTTAACCCAGATTTGAAACCTTGTCTTCAACCTTATCCTACATTATAAGTAACAATTGATTTGTTTTGCACCAAAANATCAATTAGTTTTAAGTAGCAGTAACGTGTTGACTGTGGTGGTGAACGAGATGGCAGCTTGAACATCAACAGGTCAGATTCAGGTTAGCATACCCGGCTTGTATTCACACAGCCAGATCTGGGTGAGGACCATTGTTTGCATTCCAGCTGAGCTGCAGAACATCAAGATCCTGACAATAACCGGCCACGGCTGCAAATAACTCGCTCTAACCGCTCCCATTCATCTGCTCTTGAGTGGAGCTGTAACCATTGTTGTTTCTCTGCACTGAGCTTTCCTGTTGAAGTTATTGTTTGCAGTACAGTCAGGCGTTGCATCGGCTCACATGGCAATTTTGCAGTTGCACGGGATCTTCCTCACAACAACAAGCAGAAAGCCCCCCGTGGCTGAAATGTTATTGGTTATTTTGGTGCGTCCCTCCCTGTTTTGACTTTTGATGATGAGCTACACTAATATTAGGTTGCAATACCAGCTTTTCTTGCAGTGTATTATCGTGTAGGTGGGTCACCTCATTTGTAATAAAAACCACAGCACTCACAATTGGCCATGACATGAGATGCTTCAATATCTCAGTGGCTTACCACCTGCTGAGCAATGTCCTGGGGAAAACCCTGCTATACAAGCAACACAGAAATGGTTGTTGAAGCTGTCATTTGGAAATAAATTATTTTGAAGCTTGTACTCTTTGGTTTCTTCGGGCTTAGGGGTTCCCAAACTGCCTTAGACCACAGGCGGATGAGGGCGTAAACATGATCCCCGGTGGTGTTAATACCAGAGATGCCAGTTGTTCAGTTTTTAGCTCGCTTGTTGAGCATCTTCAGATTCAGCAGTTTCACATTTTTGAGCACCTAACAGGAAAGAGGTGAGACGCCATACTATAAACCACAGCACCTCCAAAGTAAGTGCTTAGTTGTCGTTGTTTGCTGCAGATATATTGTGGCCATTCTGTAAGCAGGTTTATTACATCCTGGGTGTCTCTAGAGACCATTAAAAGTCCAGGAGCCTCTTTCTGCGTGTTCAGAGTGTCAGCTAAAAGTTCAAATGATGCAGGCTAAATATAATGATGGGCATTATCAGCACTGCAGCCTGTTCTGTGTCCTCAAACGAGCAGCTTTATACTTTATTCTGCATATTAGCAGAAAATCTACCATGTCTGAGATCAGAGTTCAGAGCATAAACGGATTACTGACTCTGACGTTAACTGATCTTCTGAGCCTCTGGCCCTCGGGCTCCTGGAGCTGTTTGAAACCTTTTTTGTAACACAACCTAATTAATATTTTACACTGCAACCCTGGTGTGATAGCAAGCGCTGCACACGTACAGTACGCACACTCACACTGCTAACATCACTCAGATAAAGTAGAGCTACTACTTTGACTTCATGCCCCTCATCTTACAAGTACTTCCTTCATGCAGTTGCACAATTCCCTCTTTTCTCTCTGCCTCAGTGTGTGTGCGCAAATTGTTCACTGTTGGTTTCGGCTTTGGCTCAGACGGCTAAAGGCTTGGGAAAAGCTGTAACTGCCTTTTTAATTACACATATGCTTGGGATGGGTAATTGTAAGCTCGTTTGAAAATTAAGAACATCCATATTCATAACTCTTAACCATGACATGTGAAGGCATCCCAACTACAGTCAGGTGTTCCATCCTTGTACTTATGATTGTAAGGTAATCTGTGTACTGTATACTGCATATGTGTTCATCCAGGTATCTGAAATGGTGGTACAAGAAGACCCAGGTGGAAAAGAAAGCTCCATTCATTGACATGTTTCGTGCCCAACCCTTGCGGCAAATATATGGTGAGTTTCATGCTGACTGGCTGAATTTGAGAGGCACAAGTGGTCTAACATGGACACATTATTTAAATAAAGCAACCTGTTTTATTAATATGTTTCTTGTCTGTGGACTATCAGTGTAATTCTGATCAATAATTCGGTCTAATCTTGGACCAAAACTTATTTTGACCCCCCATTTTGTGGCTCTGTCAAGCCTTATTAATATTCATGATATAACATGATAGGTAATATTCTGTAATCTCACGTGGGATGGCCAATGTTCCAACAAACACATACACTTTCATCTCATATGTCTTTGGATTATCCATTAATCCGCTCGCTCACCACACTTTAATTTGCAGGTGCTCCGCTCGGCGGCATTGGAGGAGGTACCATCACGAGAGGCTGGCGGGGGGAATTCTGCAGATGGCAACTTAACCCTGGGATGTACCACTACAAAACTGTCACAGCAAACCAGGTATGTAGCATCTTGAAAAGGCTGAGACTTGTGTGGAACATACCACATCATAAAGTCCAAGAATTACACCTGCAGTTTACATTGTCTCTTGACTTCTTTGGGGCTGGTTTACATGTCATAAAAACTTCAGAAGGAAGTTTATCATTCTGTTAATCCACAGGAACAGCCCATGAATGCTGAAGGGAAAATAAACCCTTATGACACAGTTAAAAACAGCTCCTGGCAGTTAGTCTACATTAATGGATCTATTAAAATTTAGAAAGATGAGGCAGGTTCAAGGGGGGCAGTACACTTGGTAACACGTGGTAACGGCTAACATCTGATGTCTCATTTCCTAACCTACACTTAAACAAAGGATTACAAAAAGACTGTGTCCTCATGCCCTTTTACTTCTGTTTCCTAGTTCACAGTGTGTTTGCGTCGTGGGGGGCAAACCGTTTACCAGCAGGTGCTATCTGTCGAGCGTCCTCCCACATTACAAGGATGGAACTGGGGCTATTGCGGAGAGTATGCCTTCTATCACGCCTTGTACCCCCGCGCCTGGACCGTCTACCACCTGCCGGGGCAGAATGTCACCTTAACCTGCAGGCAGATTTCCCCAGTCATCCCCCATGACTACCAGGTAACTGATCTCTGGATTTCTCACAGTCCAACAGAGTTATGATACTACGATAGGCTTTGAATATTCTTGAAAGTTTGTGGATTTGAGAAAATAAAATAAGGACTTGTGTTTTTGAAAATGGATAGATTCCAGATTTAAAGGTATCAGTGTATATGTCAGCCGAAAGCACTGACAAGTTAAAGTAAAGTAAAAGTGTCCTGCTTAGTATGTATCTTGGTGACAATTCTTTAAAACTTCAAATCTAAGGGATCCATATCAAGATCAAAAAATTACGATCGGCCAAAATATTGTTATTGGATTTTTTAAAACTCCCTAATATCGATATCAGTATTGGCCTCAAAAATCCAGTATCCATTGGGCTAGAATGCAGACATCTAATTATGACACCCTTCATGTCTTACCCCTAACAAGTCAATTTGAATTTGACCCAAACAATAAATAGGAAGTCCCTGAAAAGCACGCAAACTTCTCAAAATGAATGTGGGAATCATTGGATCATCTACTGTACATAACAGCTACTTTTAGCGAAGCAATCAGATAGGAAAGATGTCCAAATTACAGTGTGTTGATAATCCATAAATAAAAAGAGCATCCACACAAAGACAAGAAAGTTTATAAAAAAGTTGAAATTGGTGCTTTTTTGTGGTACAACCCCTGATGGCTGCAACACTGTGAAGTATACAGTAGAAACACTCGGTTGTGGTGAAAGACACATTTTAGTTGGTATTTGTTGGCATGCTGGTTCTAAAGTTATTCCACCGCGTACCTCCTTTCTCTCAGGACTCGAGTCTCCCAGTGGCAGTATTCGTGTGGGACATAGAGAACAAGAATGACTACGCTCTGGACGTCTCCATCATGTTCACCATGGTCAATGGGTCGGGACACAAGGATGACAAGAGCGGGGGACACTGGAACGAACCGTTCCACCTGGAGAAGGAGGGGGAGGCAGTGTCTGGGGTCTTGCTACATCACTGCGCTACAGTGAACCCTTACACTCTGAGCATCGCAGCCCGAGAACAGGTCCGATTTACAAAGCTTAAGATTTTAGCAGCTTCGAGGTTTTTGTAGTAGGTGGCTGCACAAGCAATTCCCCGGGAATAAACAGGATTTGTAACAATAGCCCCTTTTATCTGGAAGTGGGTTTATAATAATCAGCTGGTTGTGAAATATGTGTTGTTAATGAGCATTAGGTTTTAGATTTACCAAGTGTGTGTTTGTGTGCACATTTTAACAGCCTGACAGGGAGGTCAGTCACCAGACGGCGTTCAGTCCAAAGGGAACCTGCAGCGGCCTGTGGAGCGACCTCATCACCGACGGACGACTGGACTCCCCCACAGGTCGGTGCTTCAAAACAGACGGTGGAGGGAAGTTATTGTTTACTCAACATGAAGCAGTACCATAAAAAAGAAGTGGAAAGAAGAAGTGGAATGAAAGAAATTGAATTTCAAAGCCATGGAGTTCAACAAATAAAGATATAATGGCTTGTGAGCGAGGTCTAAACCACTCCATGATTTTAAAGTAAAACGTAAGATGTTTAACAACCTGCACATATTTTTTTCTGTTACTTATTTTTGCAAAGTCGCGCAGTGTGATGTATAGTTTTGAGTTTGATAGAGATGCCGTATATGACCTGTGCTAACCTCCCTCTCTCTCTTACCTCTGCAGGATCCAGCCCGCCGACGCCTAAAGGAGAGAAAGTGGCGGCAGCGTTGGCAGTGGGCTGCTCGGTACCGGCTCAGGGCCACAACAGCCTGGAGTTCTGCCTGGCCTGGGACATGCCCAGAATCACCTTCGGCTCCAGAGAGCGGGAACACATCAGGTAGATCATGTTTGCCTTCCATCAATACACAATTGTCTCCCCTCTGTCCTCTATGTCAAGTAGCCCGACTGGTTCTATTTGTACTGTTGTTCGTTGTGCTTCAGCACTGTCACATGCAGATGTTGTTCCCTTTGGCAGGATTTGCTCCATTGTCACGCTTCTTAAGTTACAGTGCTAAAAGACCACACGAGTGTTGTCGTCACTTTTGCCGCTGGGGACGCTGCGTCGAGCACGAGCAAAGCTTTTGGCTGTCAGTGTTAATTCCTTTGTTTTTTTTATCCCAGTCTCATAGCCGTTTTTGCATTTGTCACAAATTGCAGCCCAACAATTTTCTTCCATGAATAATTTACTGACCGAAGCACAACAGGCCAATTTCTGTCACAGGGGACGTCCAAACAAATGTGCTTTCAAAGGTGTGTCCTGTTTCAAAGGCTTGAGGCTTTGAAACAGGACACACTTCTGACCTCATTGTGGAGTATTTAGGTAATGCAATGCAAAAGTTAGACTTCCTAAGATACATTTTTACAGACTTTTAAAATGTTAAAATAATCAAAATATAATGTTTTCTGCGTTTTGTATTTGTTGCATTTGTTGATGAACATGCAGTGTCCTTGTGTCGTCATCATCAGCTTGTGGCTTTTCTGTTTCCAGGAGATACTCTCGCTACTTTGGGACCAAAGGGGATGCATCCCCCTCGCTCAGTCACTACGCCCTAACACACTACAGACAGTGGGAGAAGAGCATCGAGGAGTGGCAAAGACCCATTCTGCAGGACAGGTAGCTCACAGAACACTCAATAAGAAATAAACGCTAGTTTGATGATAAATGATGATAAGCTCAACACCAATGTGTCAAAATGTAAACCTCCTGTTTTCCATCTATGAATGCTTATAATTGTTTCTCTTGTCACCTTGGCTTGTACCTTCACTTGTGCGTTGCAGCTCTCTCCCCTCCTGGTACAAGTCAGCCCTGTTTAACGAGTTGTACTTCGTGGCGGATGGAGGGACGGTGTGGACAGAGCTGCCAGAGGACGCTGATGTCAGCGGCGGCGTGCGTAGCGAGGATGGGGGGCTGCTAGCTCAGCCTGCTGTCATCAAGGAGTATGGCCGTTTTGCCTACCTAGAAGGTAAGTGTCAAGGAAACAGGTGTCGGTCTGTTACACCAGACATGGCAGTTTAGATCTGAAACAGTTAGTCTATTTATTGATTAATTAGCAGCTATTTTGATACTTGATTGAACTTGAAATTATAATGGGGATTTTCACTTGCTTGACTCGCTTGACACACTTTCAGCTACAATACAAACATTAACACAGCCACTTACAATTTACAGTGCTTGTGGTTAAAAATGTACATTAAACTTTGAGAAATACTCAGTGTTGGCAAAGGTGAAAAGAAAAATCTGCCTATGCTTTATGACCCATGTTACTAAGCTATTGTCTCCCAGGTCAGGAGTACAGAATGTACAACACATACGATGTGCACTTCTACGCTTCCTTCGCACTTATCATGCTGTGGCCCAAACTCGCCCTGAGTGTGCAATATGATATTGGTGAGTGAGGTGCTGCTATCTCAGTGTCTTATCCATTATCTAAGCATGTGTATTTGATAAAGAGCAACACCGGGTCTGGGTTTTAAAGCTTTAATCTCTTCTCAGCTGGCAGTGTGGTTCAGCAGGACCCAACAGAGAGGCTCCATCTGATGAGTGGGCGGTACTCGCCTGTCAAGGCCAAAAATGTGGTGCCTCACGACATTGGAGACCCAGGTAGGAGGAAGACAATCTCATTAACTAGAGCTCTGAGGGGAGTGAGGTGGGATAACTACCTTTTTAGGCAGTCATAGGTTTCTTGAAACTTGAGTTGTCTCTCAGTACAACACGATGACTCTGTCCCCAGATGATGAGCCGTGGCAGAGGGTGAACGCCTACCTCATCCATGACACTGCAGACTGGAAGGACCTGAACCTGAAGTTTGTCCTGCAGGTCTACAGGGACTTCCATCTCACCCAGGACAGTCAGTACCTGCGGGACATGTGGCCCGTCTGCCAGGTATAACAGACTGATGTAGTCTTAATTGTACTGCATTTGAGAGTTAGATCATCATCAAGTCATCTCTTAATCATTCCTGTGTAGATGTTTGTATCTGGATTATTTGTCACTCAGCTGTCTTATTCCGGCCGGTCTGCTAGGCGGTGATGGAGTCGGAGATGAAGTTCGATCTGGATGGAGATGGACTGATAGAGAACTCTGGATATGCTGACCAGACCTATGACGGCTGGACGGTGACTGGACCGAGGTGAGAGGATGAAAACACATGGAGCAGCAGGAATAAACACTAGGAGTACATTTTTTTTACATTGAAATGACAGAAATATGCAGATGAGTGAAAGAATATCCCTTAATCTTAATTAATTTGGGTTGTCTTATATCCCAGTCATTTCAGATACTGTGATATGATGTAAAAATGATTAAGTGCTATCAAATAATTAGCTTAGCGCACCGTGATACTACCCAGTCATTATTCACACACAGTCAACACCTAATACCATTAAAATTAAATCAACAAATTAGGAAACTTGTGGTTACAAAACAATGTAACCCCTCTATTTTGAGTGAATTAAATCTGATCCTGAACTGGTCATTTACTCCTCAAAGAAAAAACTGCTGCATGATAATTGCATTTAATCGCAACTTCAAGTCTGAATTGGGTGGCAGGAGGAAGGGAGAGAGGGAAGGAAATGGAAATGGAAAAAAGCATGACTCGTGATGAACAGCAGGAAAAATTGAGTCATTTGTAGCTGCAGCGTTTCTCTGAATGAACCGAGGTCGAGTTCAGAGGCTGTAGCAAAACTGACAGTTCCTGTAAAGGCTGGGAAGTCAAACTCTTCATTGTTACGTTACTAGGTTACATTTGACTCAAATTCCACACTGGGTTTTTATGCAAATAATTTTTTGCATCTGTGAGAGAAGTCAGATTAGTAAACCTGTTTTCTCTGGTGTCATTTTGTTTATTTGTATTTCCCAGCGCGTACTGTGGTGGGCTGTGGTTGGCGTCCCTGTGTGCGATGTGCAAGATGGCCAGACTGGTGGACGAGGAGGCAGCACACCAACGTTACAAAGACATCTTGGACAGGGGCAGCGCTGCTTTTGACAAACTGCTGTGGAACGGTGAGTTCAAACACCCATTTGTTGCGTTGAATATGGAAAGAGTTGTAAGATACAGGCGGGTAACAAATTAAAGGAAAAACCTGAATGCTTAACCCCTACAGTGAGGGGATCTGGTGGCTCTGTTATGCTGTGGGGGGCATTTTGCTGCCACGGTTTGGGTCCACTTTTCCCCTTAGAGGGAAGAGTCACTGCAAATGAATACAAAGTTGTTCTGAGGGATCACCTTTATCCTATGATGAAACACTTCTATCCTGATGGGAGTGGTCTCTTCCAGGATGACAGTGCCCCCATCCACAGGGCACAAGGGGTCGCTGAATGGTTTGAGGAGTATGACAATGATGTGAATCATATGCTATGGCCTTCACAGTCACCAGATCTCAACCTAATTGAACACCTATGGGAGATTTTGGACCGACGTGTTAGATATTGGAAAAAAGGAGAAAATACATTCATTTTCCATTTTTCTTTCATGTTTAGGCAAGTACTACAACTATGACAGCAGTGGGAGAAACCTCTCTAATAGCGTTATGTCTGACCAATGTGCTGGCCACTGGTTCCTGAGAGCGTCCGGGCTGGGAGACGGAGACTACCAGGCAAGTTAAAACATGAGCCCCCCATCTTTCTTTTTAGAGAGAGTTTTTTTGCCCTTACAAAGCAGTACAAAAGGAACCCTCTAAATAACGCAAAGTACCAGCTGGCCTACAATCGATGTGAAGTATAGCTGATACTGGGTTTTTGAGGCAGATGGGGGCAGTTAATCGCAGTCAAATTCCTTGTATGTGTACACATATCTGGCCAACAAAGCTGATTCTGATTCAGATTTTAAAAATCTCATAACGATATATAGCCAATAGTAATTGCTTTCTAAGATAAACACATAAAAAAAAATCTAACAGTGTAAAAAATCAACCTGTCAGTGCTCTCTGGTGGACAAACTATGTAATGGAGACACTTTCTCAATGACCTCAAACCTCGTTTTGATTTCTGTACTGGAATTTCTTGCTACTTATCGGTCGGCATTTACACCAATACTATATCTGCAATAAACGGCCAATATATCTGTCCAGCTCTAATTGACATAAATGTACTGAGCATCCCACTCGCCAAGTAGAGGGTTGATATTAGACAATGCTGCCAAGAGAGTAATGACATGTTTTTCAATTGACTTTTCCTATAATATACATGCGTAGTAGCAAAATTGTGTTTTGAATACTGCCAAGAGTCAGATACATTTTTTGAAATCTTGTAAATACATGTCCAATTGTGCACATTGTGTAATTTGCAGCTTGGCGTAGAGAAAGGAAAAGATGTTAGGTCATGATCAGAAGACAAACATCAATAAAGGAATATTTTCAGATTAGGACGTGCATCAAAGCTTTGTGGTCCCTACACCACTTCCTCTCTCCCTCCAGGCTTTTCCTAAAGAAAAAATCCAGAGCGCACTCAAATCTGTCTTTGACTTGAATGTGATGAGCTTCGCTGGAGGCCAGATGGGGGCAGTTAACGGCATGCGTCCTGAAGGAGTGCCCGACCGCTCTAGTGTCCAGTCAGATGAGGTCTGGATCGGAGTGGTGTATGGACTGGCAGCCACCATGATCCATGAGGTAAGTGTGTGTGTATGTTAGTATCTACTGTACACTCACTAGTAATAGGCCTGCATCCTTGACGAGTTTTGTTGCACTTTTTTTTTTGATTAAGAATCTTGTTTTTAATCTAAAATCTGTTAAAGGAATAGTTCTGCATTTTGGGGAATACTCCCTGGAGTGCAACCGTCTCCTGACTTCAGCTTCATATTAAAGGGACAGGTGTGACGGTGGTGTCGATTTTCTCACCTAACTCTCGGCAAGAAAGCGAATAAGCGCATTTCCCAAAAGTTTAGCTATTTCTTCATTTCTTTACACATATGATGTTTGTTTTGGGACAAAGTCTATGTTCTGTCCGATTTCTCCATCTTCATTGTGTTTTCTGACAACTTTATCCTTAGTCATTTTTGTCAATTTTTAGTCAATTAATCTTTTTAGTCAAACACTTGATATTCCATCAGTTACATCAGTTTATCTGTACATTTTGGGGTATCACTTGAGGTTTTTAGCGTTCTTCTCTGGTTTTCATTAACCACACAGTTACTCATGGCATACTTATATTATAAGTAAAGTGGGTCCTAAGTATTATAAGTTACTGCACCCTTAAAGTAACTTGATGACCGCTGATAACAAGTGCATGTTTTTTATGGCTGGTTGTGTTGACTGTGAGACATTAAGTGAAGTACTGTCTCATGCCAGCTGTCTTTTTTTCTCAGGGTATGCGGGAGGAGGGTATGCGCACGGCAGAGGGTTGCTACCGGACTGTGTGGGAGAGGCTGGGCATGGCCTTCCAGACTCCTGAAGCCTACTGTGAGAAGGGCATCTACCGCTCCCTGGCGTACATGAGGCCTCTGAGCGTCTGGGCCATGCAGCTAGCCCTGGACACTTCACAGAAGGATCCCACCACATCAGCACAAACTGGAGCCACAAGCGGGGAGCAGGGACAAGATTTGAGAGAAAATCAGAGCTAGGACCTGAACCTGGTGTGATCAGAGGTACAGCGAGTTCCTCTGAAAATGACCTCCGAACTCTCCTGCAGCCACCCCCCCGTTTGATCAGTTACAGACCTCAGATGTTTTGTCGTTTGAGGGTTGAGGTCAGAACTGTGATGGTTAATGCTTGACAAAGTCAGTAGCTACTGTAGATCATGATATTACATTAAGGAGTTTTTCAAGAGACTGCAAATGGTTCCTGATTTTAAGTCATGCAGTGTAGGATGGATTGGTGTAGCCAGAAAATGTCAAAGTCACAGGCAGTGTGAATTGCTAATTAAAAACTGACCTTGTGTTTCAGCAACATATATCTATTTTCACGCATGTATACACACATGCAAGCACTACGTTTCACAGTCATGTCAATAATAATGTTTGCATACTTGGAATAAGTTTATATGCTAACTATTTGAAGACAGTTGTGAGTTATGAAACCAGCCACAAGTAGTCATTATTGTCTTGAACAGTTGAGTACATCAGAGGGCCATTAAGTGAATCAAACCACATTTGAATTATTTATTGATCAGGTAGACACTTGAACAGAAAACAGTCAATTTGAAGATTTTCGTTTTCCTCCACTTAAATTTGAATGCTGTACTAAGTGACGTAATATGCGATGAGTAGTGTTGGAAATTAAGTCTGAAAAAATGATATATATTTTTCTTTTTTTTTTTTAATAGCATTTGGTGCCTTGTTGCATGTTGGCCTATATCTACAGTATATTAATGTAGTGGCAACATTTACTATGTTTTATAAAACCCAATACTCATGACAATCACGCTGAATAAATGACTGAATAAGATACAACTGCACGTTTGTTGTCTTGTCAATTAAATGTATATATAAAAAAATCAGTAGTTATGAAACGCTGCCTGCTAAAAGACAAAGGGCCCTATTTAAACCATCTAGTATAGCACATGGTCTGAAGTGCATGGCGCAAGTGCATTGAGGGCGTGTCCAACTCCGCTTTTGCTGGTTGAACAGCGCATAATCTGGACGCAAAGTAAGGCGCATAGGGGTTGTATTTAGTCTCTTAATTAGTCATAGGTGTGTTTTGGGCGTAACATGAATGAAACCAATCAGAGTGTCATCTCCCATTCCCTTTAAAAGGCAGGTGCGCCTGCACCTGTCGCATTGCTGTGTAAATGACAGATTCAGCAAGCTGGAGAAGCAAACAGTTTCCTGGCAAGGAAACGGATCTGCTTGTGCGCAAAGTGAAAGTGCACAAGCAGATCATCTATGTCCCGGTGTGTATAACAAGCAGAGTGTATGCGCGCTGTGAACCCGCCTATGTAGGCGCATCTTACTATCTGAATAATTCGCCCTTTAAACAGCAGGAAAATACTGACATTAGACCAGGTTTTTGTTGGTCAATGATGCAATCGCTTTCTGTTGCCTCAAGATAGCAATGCGCCTGGGTGTAAGATAGGGCCCAAACACATTAGTGTTTTACTTTAACAATCCTTGGAGACATCAAAGGTTATTGGGGTTATTGAGACTATAAACATTTCTGTATTGAGAGAGTCATGGCCAACATGGCAGATATTTCTTAACAGAAACTGGAGAACAATATAGGGGAGGGGGAGGGAAGAAGGGAAGAAAGGAAGGAAAGGGGAGGGGGGGACTTTTTATGGCCTAATCCTCGCTCCCCAAAGTTTTTTAAATGTTGATGTTTATCATAAATTATTTTAAAAACCTCATACTTATATTTCTATATACATTTATAGGAGAGAAAAGTTGATCCCAAGGTTCCCGGTTCGAGTCCCACCATTGCCAGAAATTGAGGTGTTCATTATATACTGAAAAGTTTATTTTTTATTGTTGGAAATCAAATCACATAATTTGTTTACACATTACTGATTATTAACATCATATTAGTGATGTATTAAGAATTCTAAAGTGAATATTTACGTTTCAGTTCATGTATTTAGCAGACACTTTTATCTACAATGCACAAAAAACACAGGAGAGAAGCATACATTTTTGTTGTGACCAAAGATTTTTTTTTAATCAACTCCCTCCATTCATTCATTCAACTGTAACTATGGACAATAACAGAAAACATATTATAATAACTGACTCCCTCCATTCATTCATTCATTCATTTATTCAACCAACAGTAACTATGGATAATAACAGAAAACATACAGAACAAGCAAGACAACAGAAGGCCGGATTTCAAAATCTTCCTGTGAACTATACCTGTTCTCGGCACTTACCGTATATTTAAAAAAAACAAAAAAACAGTAGCAAACAGTAAAACACGATCCAATCCACAGTCCAATCTGTCATTTTTAACTTTATAAAATACAGATATAATCACCTTTTATCTATAAGGTTTCAATATTTAAGTAACAAACAAATAAACAAACAAACTATTTACAGAAATAAAAGTGTCCAGTGTCCATGCCTTTGGGGGGTAAAAGGGGTAGAGGGGCACTAGCCCACTGTCCATGCCTCTGGTAGGGGGGTAAGCAATCCTTTATTTTATTTTTTTTAATGTCCTCCAACCACTGCTCCTTGGGGACAGCCTCTAGGGGCAGTATACAACGCCCTTGTACTGGCTGTGTCCAGTCTCTGCTGTTCTGAACTGCCCGCATTTCTTGCATGTGTTGTGCAGTACTTTGCGGGTCAGTTTTCGAGCTGGGGCAGGAGCAGGAGGGGCAGAAGAGAGGCTGACACCCAGGGCCTGTTGAGCAGTGACCAGGACAGGCACCTGTGAGGTCAGGACAGGCACCTGTGAGGTCACTGGAGCCAGCATCACCAGCTGAGGGCCCGAGGGTGGAGCAGGGAAGAGCTGCCGCAGCTGGGGACGCTGCTTCACAGCCGCCGGTGTCGCAACTGCAGGCAAGACCTTCCTCTTCACTTGTGCCTGGCCCACGGTGCTGCCGGGCAGGTGGTACTGGTGAGCTGGGTCTGGCTGGGTGGGTGCAGATGGGGGGCGCACATTAGTAGGAGGGAGAGGGTCAGACAAGCGGCTGGGTAAGTCCAGCCCCTGCATCATCACCGTGTTGTCCTGCCTCTTCACACTCCTGTTGTGCCACTGCACCAGGGTGGTGTGGCTCACGTCCACCAGCTGCAGGGTGGTCTGCTGCATAACTGTCCCATTGGCCAGAATGTGCTGCCTGATTTTTCTGTAGTCCTCCAGGATGAGATCCCATCTGGACACTGTGGCAGTCCCCCTCTTCTTGGGACTACGGTGGGTCTCACAGAGCCTGACAAAGATGGTCTCAATCAGGCGGCAGCAATCTGGCCACTGGGCAAGCGGGGCAGTGGTGGTGAGTGCGTGCCTCTTCACACTCTCCACCCCTGGTGTGAACTCCTGCTTCTTCTTAGGAGACCTGAACCTCCCCGTGTCCAGCCTGCTCTGGTATCTGGCAGCAAACACCACTCTCTGTTTGTCATACTCCAGCAGGTTCTGCCACAGAGCAACAATGTTGCTCACCTAAGCAGAGAGAGAACACAACAGCAAATCAGAAAACAGAAAACATGTGCAAGTGTGAACATGTATGACAGGGCACACAGAGGCAAAGTAGCAAGACAATAAATGTTCCTGACCTGCTGGTTGGTTAAGGCCAGAGAGGGCTGGTTCCTCAGCTCCACCAGAATCTCTGCCAAGCTGTCAACTCTGTCCATTCCTGGCATGCCAGAGTCATCCACAGCCTGAAAAAAAACAGACATGAGCAACAAAATTTGAGGACAATGAAGTGGGAGAAAACACAGATACAGTGATTTTATTTCTTTACACATAATCATATATTTACATACCCTGAACTCGTCAGGACACGCTGAAGAGACACCTGGCTGCGGCATGGTGGCTGCAGCCAGGTGAGAGGGAGGAGGCAGCAGGCAGAGATGAGGCAGCAGCCTGGGGGAGAGCAGCCAGGGAGGATGCAGCAGTCTGGGAGGGAGCAGCCGGGGAGGATGCTGCAGCCTGGGAGGAAGCAGCCAGGCAGGACGCAGCAGCCAGGGAGGGAGCAGCCTGGGAAGGAGCAGCTTGGGAGGGAGCAGCCAGGGAGGAGGAGAGAGGCCGGGAGGAGACAGAGAAGCTCGGGTCATCGAAGAGATTTGACACAATACGATCAAGTGTTTGGTCTTCCTCAAAGCCCTCGTCTTCTTCTTCCTCGCCCTCATCCACATCCTCCAGCATGTTGTCTGTCTCCTCTGAGTCGGGGCTCATGTTCAGTGGCTGTCCAGTCTGACTCAGCAGGTAGTCAACACCAAGTAGCTCTCCTATGAAAAAGAACAGACACACGCACACGTTATTAGTTGTATTCAAAGCATTCTATATAAATATGCTTAATTTTAATATTCAGAGTTGTATCTGTATCATGTTATGAGTGTATGGTTTGCTTATACAATGGGAATGATACAAATAAAACCTCGTTGAACTTAAGTTAAAATACTGAAAACCCACAAACTATTATGTAGCCAGATATCAATTAGACATTCCAGTGTATTTGGCAGGTGGCCTGAAGGTTGGCACAAATGCCTGGCCAAACACCTTCAGGTCACATCCCCGGAGTAGGTGAGGACAGATGACAGAGGTACAGCTGGAAATTCAGTGCGTTTGTAGTGGTTCCTGGGAAAACAACAAAATGTTTATGCCAATGAAAAAGGTTTTGCTTTTCAATCTGAATAATGCTTTCATAAAAAAACATAAATTATTTAAAATATCATACATAAGAGAGACACCAACCTGGAATGAAGCTGTTCAGGTGGCAGTGAAAAGACTCCAGGGATGTGGACCCTCTGGCACAGCGGTACTGGATCAGGATGACACGCCCCTTGGTGGTGGAGCCTGCCTGTGTGTACAGCTGCACGCCTGGCACGTCCTGGATGCACCTGACGTGGCGTTTCTGCACACGCCAGATGTGCTCCATGCGCACCTGGTCCAGCAGTGGCACCCCCATGAGGTCTCCCCCCCAGTTTCTGCAACAACTGCTCAATGAGGTGGCTTCCTCGCTGCGCGTCCTCCTGCGGCAGTACTGGCTCAGCTCCTTCTTACTGATTCTTGTGTCCACCAGGAGATCAGTAAGGTTTGGCATACCCTCCTGCCTGAACTGCTGTCTCTTTGCCTGCCGTAACAGAGTGAGGTCCCCTGCATCCCACTCAAAGATCCATGCAGACAGGCAGCCCATGAAGGTGGGGTAGAGGGAATGAGCATCAGTGGTGCAACCAACAGCCAGCCTCCTCATGAAATACCAGATGTCCAGCCATATGTGGAGGTCTGGCCACTCCGCAAACTTGGTCTGCAGCTTGCTCGTCCCCTCACTCACCCAGACATACAGCAGCATTGGCGGTGGAACAGCTGTCTTGCGGTCCCACTCCATCACACCAGACACCATCCTGTCCAGTCCCGGTCCCTCCTGCACCGTCAGGACACTGCTCAGGATCTGGCCGACCTCATTGCTGATAGAGGTCACCCAGAGAGCTGTCCCCCTGCCGTGGCCAGCCAGCTTCTTTGTGATCTGGAATTTGACAACAGTGAAGTTTAAGATTGCGCTTTGCTTTTTTGTTTTTTTTCCACATTATCTATAGCAGCAAGTGTATGTATATTTATTACACAGTACGCATTTATAATATCTGCATATGTAATGTTATCACTGACAACAACATTAATGTGTATATGAGAGTATATATTACGTGCATAGAAATCTATCACACAGATTATTTATTTCCTTTTTGGTTGAGTCCATCTTAAAGATGGAACCAAATGTAGAGGTGATGCTGCCTTAATATGGTCCATGCGGGAGAGGATGTCCCTGCCGTACACGGACAGCAGCCAGCGACTGGTGGGGATGTCGATGGGCTCCGGGGGCTCCTGGCAGACCACTGGGAAGAGGCTGGGCCGATCCACAAAGTCAGCACACTCTCCAAGATAGTGTGCCAACCGGGTCAGCCATTCCTCCCCATGGTTCTCCTTGAGCTGCTTTACCAGTTGTGCTGGACTGTTGCCAAGAGTCCGGTCCCGAAGCAGCCGAATGACACGGATGTCACAAGCATACTTGAAATGCATATTGTTGCAGTGATTAGTTACATGTTCATTGGAGAGTGATTTCAGTGTTTTAAGGCTTCACAATCATCATCTTTTCAAAACTGCTTTACTCACTTGCAGGTCAGGATCAGCCGGAATATCTTCTGGTGCGACAGGTCGAGCGTGCAGAGTGCACCTGAGTGTCTCTGTCACCATCAGGTAAAACCTGTAAATGTTCAGGACCTTCCAAGCCCTCTTGTGGACGCCATAGCCTGTTATCTGTTTCCCACAAGCTGGGCAGGACACCCTCACTTTCCACAGGTGGTAGGGCATCCACACCGTCAGCCGATTGGTGAAGAAGCGGTCGGGTGTTGGTGTCTGGTGGTAAATGAGGGCCGATACGGGGCTCGTACCACAGCTTCAAATCTGGCTGCAGTTTGCCGGAGTGAAAGAGGGTGTTGGCAATCCACCTCTGGTCCTGCACAGGGATGGTCTTGCTCATCTCACCCGGCAACCAGAATGAAGCTGCAGCCCCAGCAGTGGCTGGCTGAACTCCTCCAGACTCATCCTGTTTAGAAGACAACAACAAATGAGAATCAGTTTATTGCATAAATATAGGCTACACTAAAGATGACTTACAACAGAGCCAGACCAATGAATAGACGCTGTACTCACAGAGGGTCCTGGGGTCCTCACTGAGGATGGAGCAGGCCTGAGGCTCCTCACAGAGGATGAAGGAGAAGAAGGGCTGGGGTTCCTCCTAGCCACTAAATTGGACTTCAGTGAGGCAGACTGTGACCCCCCAAAACGTGAATTAGTGAACTGAAAGGAGAAACATAGTTGGATAGGTAACACCAGATAACTTTATTGTCTGTCACAAAGTAACAGAAACTTTCCTTTGACAATGCTTAACAATAAATAAATAATGCACATTGAAAAACACATTGAAAAAAACACATGTAGTTAATTTTATGATGCAACACATACAAAATGATTCATACAAACCATTAATTACTAAGAAAATAATTGACCGTTGACAAACTTGGAGGGGGCCGCAGGAAAGACTGGGGGGCTGCAGCAGTTGCACCAAGGGCTGAGTCTGAGGCCACAGACTGCGGGGTTTCAGCAGGAGACTGAGTGGCAGGCTGCTAAAACAACAGCATTACAACATGTGATGTAACAGCAACAGCATAACAGCAGTGTAACNTCTTACCTATGCTTCTGGGCTAATAAATTCCATTATTCCTTTGAGTACTTTAAATTAATGTCATTAGCTAAGTAGCTAGATAACCAGTTAGTATTTACAGTAAAATGATAGGTACTGTAAACAAAGACCCACAATAGTTCTTGTCAACAACACACAGAATGTGAACATGCACTGAACAATACACTGACACTGCAGCACATAAACACACACACTCATGTAATGCTACTGTTATCATTAGCAATCATAATTATGTAAGTTACAGTAGCTAGCGTTAGCTCTACAATTAACGTTGGTTACCTACCACCGCTGGTCAGACGTCTTAAACGGGTAGTAAGCTATGCTACTTACTTGAATTAGCTTACTGTTAATACTTGGACATTTGCCTTTTTCTACTCATAGTAATATTACGGATATTACATGTAACGCTAGTTCGTAACGTTAACGAGTTAACTTGTTAAGACACCTACCGTGTAATAACATAATGTGACACTTGGCGATAAAATTCTGGAAATACGATGGGAAAATAATGTGTATGACTATTTAAGAAGAAAATAAAACATTTAATGGTTACTTTGACAGTTGTCCTGCGCTGACAGAAAAAAGCAGAAAAAATTGTTGGCCGGTGGCAGAGTATGAGCGTTGTCCTCACAATGGAAAGAAGCACCGTGATCGGCTGTGTCCAATGTCATCCTGGGGCGTGATTGGCCCACATCCAATCTCACATTGGAGATGTGAAGACGCTGATTGGATGATGAGATTGGAGGTTAGACAGACTATCCTGACCCAAGTAGCGCCACAGAGACGGATCTGGTATCGACATGAGGGGGTGTGACCATGATCTTTAAGCCCCACCCACCTGTATTTGCTTTTTACTTCTAGAAGTCAATCTGGACAATATGGCGGAAACTTAAATCATGGCTTTTTAAATTTAGCATTCTTCCACAAGACTTACCAGTCTGGGCTAAAACCACCAACCTTTCAGTTAACAATGGACCTTATGCTGTTTCCTCAATCTTTATGTTTAGCAACTGCTACTCATGATGTGTCCATTTGATTCCCATTGGGTCTTGTTTCTCTAAGCCTTACCCCTGTACATGGAAATTTACAAAAATGTACCTGGCAGAAAACCCTACGTCCCTGGGTGGGCTCGAACCACCAACCTTTCGGTTAACTGGCTGTGCTTACCGATTGCGCAACAGAAATGAGTCTGATATGGACTTGAGGGGGTGTGGCCATGATATTTAAGCCCCACCCACCTGGTGTTTTAAATTTACACCTGTTCTTGGCACTTACTGTATATTTAAAAACAGAAAAATAGGAAACAGTAAAATGCAATTAAAGGTCCAATCTGTCATTTTTTACTTCATAAATTATAGGCATAATCACATTTTGTCTACAATGTTTTAAACTTGAAGTAACTAACAAATAAACAAACAAACTATTTACAGAAATGAAAGTGTCCAGTGTCCATGCCTCTGTGGGGTAAAAGTGGTAGAGGGGAACTAGCCCAGCGTCCATGCTTCTGGTAGGGGGGTAGAGGGGCACTAGCCCAGTGTCCATGCCTCTGGGAGGGGGGTAAACAGTCATTTATTTATTTATGTCCACCAACCACTGCTCCTTGGGAACAGCCTCTACAGAGTGTCCAGTCGCTGCTGTTCTGAACTG
>NTHP01000954.1:83224-102598 GCA_003416845.1 Oplegnathus fasciatus | reverse complement strand
AAGGTAAAGAAGAAAATGTGACAGTTTCATTGTGATACGTCATGAAGTAATACATGCACAGATTTTGATTTTATGATTTTGTATTTCATTGATCATTTCAGAGCTTCAAAAGAGACTGGATTTGACAAAGAGGCAACTGCAAGACAGTGAACTTCGACTCAAGGGAGCAGATGCAAAGAATTTTCAGTCGAGTATGAAAAAGTTCTCATTTGCTAATGTTTCATCTCGTGTTGTCTGTTTCCTTTAAGCACAAAATAACACTGCAGCTGTGTCTGTGTCTCTGCTAGTAATGGAGATTGCTGATCTGAGGGCACAACTGAAAAAGGCTCAGAAACAGGCATCGAGAGCAGCTAAACAAAATATCCAAGGTTAGTCAATCTGTCACTTTCCTACTATTGTGTCTCTGCTGTCATCCAACACATTATTTCTTACTGTGCATGCTAGAATAGGTCTTATTATCTATAATAAGATTAACATCTAATGACTAAATTGTCTGTCTGTTTGGTAAAACAAACATCCTACAACCTTCTTCCTTTATCTGGGATGTTGTTGAAATATAAAATATTTGGATTTTCATGCAGTTGTGGTTATTTTTTGTCTTCTCTCTCAGAATTGGAAGAACAACTACAAACACAAGAAAGAGAGAACAGAAAACTTGAAAAGACAAACGAAGGTACGTACTGGACATTACAATGTCTTAACATTGTTGGATAGTTTGACATTTTGGGAAATACGAATGTTCGCTTTCTTCAGAGAAGACTGATCTGGATTTGATCTTCTCTGTAACTCTGTGTGTATTTCCCAAATGGTTGAGTTATTCCTTTAAAATGTGTTCTTGACACTTGGTGTCTGATACATGTCGATGATTCAACCTTCTTCCTCTATCAGACTTAAAGCAAGAGGTCAAGGAAATGAAAATGTGCTGCGCTGATCACAACACCCAGTGTGATGGTGAGAGCCTCGACACAACCTTATTATCACGCTATACATCCTTGAGATCCAGCGAGTGATTCGACGTAGTTTTTGAACTGAATATTTCATCAAACAGATTTACAAAGTAAATTGCAACAGAGCCAGGAGGATGCGGATCGCCTCGACGCCAGCCTCAAACAGCTGCGGCAGGAGCTAGATGAACAGACCAGGGAGAAAACCACACTGCAGCATGAATACAGCGGTAAATTCACCTCTCTGTCCAAAGACAAAATAAATATCAAGTACATTCAGTCAGTTTATATTAGAGGGAAGGTAATAGTTAATTTAAAGCGACCAGTGAAATGGTGGTATCCTTGAGATCCAGTGTGTCTTTTGATGTAATTTTTGAACTACACATCTCATCAAACAGACTTAGAGAGACAACAGCAAGAGGCGCAGGACAATGCCGATTACCTACAGCAGCAGCTGCAGGACAAGGACGCCAGCCTCAAACAGCTACGGCAGGAGTTCGAAGAACAGTCCAGAGAGAATAACAAACTGCAGGACGACTATGACAGTATGTTCAACCCTCTGCAAGTGCTCATACGTACAATATGTAGATCCATTCAATATAATAGAGGAAAGGTAGCAGTTGGTCTCGTGATTCTTGATGAAATGTACAAATCTCGCTGTCTTTCTTGTCTTTGTGCTAGACCTGCAAAATGAGAGGAACAAACTTGTGAAGGATCTACAAGGTAACTATTTGTTCTGTTCAGCAAAGCGCAGAGTACACTGTAACCACCACCCCCCAAAAAAACGTACTGTTCTTTCTCTCTCCTCAGATCTTCGAGACACACTGAATGAGGAGGAAGATAAGACGATCCAAACCAGTAAGTCACACACAAGAGTTCGTTTCATTTCTTGGAATTTTACTTTGATATTTCTTTTTAGCGTTCACATCTGAATCCTACATGATAAATGTTCAAACTGCATAAATGTAATGATAAAAATACACAACCCTACACACACACACACACAACACACACACACAGAGACAGTACACAGCAGACTTGTTAGATACTGTATACATCTAACCGCATGTATGACTTCAAAGCCATGCATGAATTTTAAACATGCATGGCAACATAAGGTCAGTTTACTCGTAATACCAAGCGCTGCTCAGCTTGTGAAAACAGTGGTTTCATGTCCTCTGTGGCTCTGGAGGAGCTTTGTCAAGTCTGGGGAAATAACCCTGATGATGTCATCGTGATGTCACCAGGGTTATCACAGCTTGGGCTCGGAGGCTACAATTTTTTGTCAGAGAAAACCTGTGTTACAAACTGGAGATGTGGAGTTTGTAAAACATGGGTGTTTACCAGACGGGGGGGTCTTATGAAAGATACTAGCCATTGCATTATGGGAAATGTACAATGCAGTGTTTTGGAGCTTGACCCATGCTAAGGCTCAAAAGTCAGGATAGCTCAGCCACTGCCGCTTCAGTTTTCACCATTCTTTCTTTAATGTGACTCCCCCAACTTTATGAAAGTGACATACTAAATCACAGGAGTACAGCTTTAAACGTTTTAATGTCAATTTCCTTTCCAAATGTGATGTAAAGATACATGATCTGCTACATTTCTCTGTTTACAGGGAAGGTGACCTTTAATCCAGACACGGCAAACCCAAGAATAGTTCTGTCTGCAGATAACACTGCGATGTCCACTAGTGCCCAAATACAAAATGTCCCCGACCATCCAGACCGGTTTGATGTGGTTCTCGCTGCCCTGGGCTCAACTGGCTTCTCAACTGGAAGACAATACTGGGAGGTGTCTGTAGCTGGGAAGCTTTGTTACCACCTTGGGATGGCCAGTGGATCTTCTCCAAGAAAGGGAGCTATACAGTTTAGTCCGACAAATGGTTTCTGGACTATAGTCCTGACCAAACAGGGTCAGTACAGAGCCATTGATAGGAGACCTGTTAGTATTCCAGTTCAGATACAACCTCTGACACTGGGCATTCTGCTGGACTACAAAAAGGGACAGATCTCTTTTTACGACGCTGGAGCCAGATCTCATATGTACTCATTTACAGGTCAAAGGTTTACAGACAAAATCTATCCATTCATCAATTTTTGTGTTGAGGATGCTGGAGGTCAGACTCCAATAGTGTTACTTCCTCCTGGAACGGTTGACTGGATAAAATAATAGAGAACAGGGCAAGTTTCTTAGCCACGCATCTCATTTACCGTCATGTTAGTAGGTAATAAAACTGCTGACTAGTTCTCACACATTGCTGTTACTGTACTGTTACTACTGCTGCTGCTGAATGTGTCAGACAATAAAACAACAACAAATATACAACAATGCATTTTGTTTATTCTTCTGTGTTTGAAAAAGGATTTGTCCTCTTGTCCATGTCATTCCAGGTGTTTTAATCACTTGGCCCTGTAATTAATAACCATCTTACAGCCAGATGTTTAAGCTGTTTATTTCGAGTTCACGCCATTGGGTCACTAAATGGCAGAGCTTCACCCATGATGAAAGCACTAAGGGAAAAGTTCTGACCTTTTATAAAAAACGTGGTATAATGTGTGATGCAGCCCTGGAGAAACCGGTGTAGGAAACGTGATAAAAACAGCTCATATTGAATGAACACTTATGTTCTTACAATGAAATGATTTACCTCCAACAATAAGTCCCATCATAGTTACACAAACATTTCTCTGAAGAGAACTATCTCTGATCTAATACACATTTCCCACTACATGTCACCTCTTTAACACATTTTGCCATATTCACTTCCTTTTCCATCACAATGCAAACACTGTTCAGTCTCTTCCTGCTGTACCGGCTACGCTCCTGTAAAAGTGGGCAACAAAAACTGGGTCCCGCTCTTCCAGTATGTGCAGGAAATGATTCCTCTCCTCCTCTCCCCAAGACTCAAACCACTGGGTCCACAGGCGCAGCTGGCATTCAAAGATGTTTGGTAGTCTGTCTTTAACCTTGTCAGGGCACAAAAAGAAAAAAGCAGCTGTTACATGTTAGAAATGACACAACACCACTCTCTGGACTACCTGTTAACAAGTGACAGAAAGTACCTGAAGAGTACTGAGTGAATCTAGGAGGGTGCACACTTTCCCTGGTACAGCTTTCCCCAGAAGGTCCTGCAAGAACCGCTCCCTCTGGGTGGCGGTCCAGCCGTGGAACCAGCTCAGGACGCACCGCTGCTCCTGGAGGCTTACATAGGAGATGGGCTCCGGATCCCTCACCTGACCTGCACTCGGAGAAGCGCAGGACAGCTTCTCGAGGCTGGGAGGGCTGCTTACACCATGTGGAGCTGATGGAAAGTCCTCCAGGCTGGGAGTGGGGCAGCCGCTCCAGTGTTGTGTTGCCATGCTCGGTGGTCCGCCTGTCGGACCTCTGAGCCTGGAGTTGGGAGTGCTGCACAGGATGTCTGTGAGTCTGTGGCTGTCAGTGGGCTGCTGTTGCTGCGGCTGATTTGAGGCTTGACTGACATGATTGAACCACGACATCGTTGGAAAGACGGGTTTGATTCAGCCTAAGAAGAGCCAGCTATCCCTGTGCTGTAAGTTAATCAGCAATGCCAGCTGCCGAGAGAGACTCCTCCAGGTCTGGATAACATGTAGCTTAGCTTATATCTCAACAATACTACCGTCCGAGTCTGAATTTAAAACCAGCTTCACTATTAACTGCTCTTAACATAAATGGCTGTGAGTACCCATCTTTCTTTAAAACACAAATTACCTTATTGTCGGCATATTTGAAGTGCAGCGACGTTGGAGGCGAGTCGTGCTAATCTTTCTAACAAATATATACAGGAAGTATGCAGCTAATTAGCCTCGTTGTGACGGAAATCAAGCTTGCGCACATTTTGCGCAAAGTTTGTGGTTGACCAAATAAAAAGATTAAAACCGTAATTTGTTTATAATATATGAAATAAATACATTTAATGGTGCTCAGGTTTGATTTTGTGTGTTGTGGGGTTTAAATGTTGAGAAACATTGTGTTTATTTGATATTTGATTAGGGGGAAGTCGTCGACGATGACGCTGGGTGGAGGAAGGCGTTGCTCGTCGCTCTCGCTGGGAACTGACTAGAGGAACGGAAAATGGCGGATCTCGAAGACGTTACCCTGGACGGGAGACCGCTCCAGTCCCTTCGAGTAGCGGATTTAAAAGCTGCTCTTGAGGAGAGAGGACTCTCGAAAAGCGGACAGAAGAATGCTCTCATTAAAAGACTCAAAGGGGTGAGTTCCGCTGCGAAATACCGGACCACGGTTGCTGCGAGCTAATGTTAACGATGAGACGGGCTGATGCTCTCTCGAGGGCCGACAACTGAGTATCGTTACTGCCGACCAGCGTAGTAGAGTTATCGAGGTTAACGACCACTAGTCAGCTGAAAAATGCGTCTAGTTGCACCCCACCGTGGTTGAGCAGTGTTTTCGCCGTGCAGGAATATACTAACCGTAGCAAGACCGGGAGTTCAATCAACTTAGTGGCTGATCTCAAAGTGTTTGTCGGGGTGATGTTGTCCTGTTAGCTCGTTAGCTCCCCTGGCTAACGCTGTGACTTGAGCGGTGGCCTGGCTTTCTGCTGTGTATGTTACCGTTAACGGTGTCTGTCCCAAGCACTACTGGTGTGCATGAGTTTAGCCGGGAGGTAGACGATTCGCCAGTTGTGTAGTAGCTCGACAACTTTTATTAGCTAACCCCGAATGTCTATTTTCCGTTAACACACCGTATTTTAATAGACAGATTTGGCTATGCCGCCAAATTTAGGGGTAGTTTAGCTGCAAAATGTACCCCGGGCCCGTGAGCTGCCATATGTCCACTGTGAGCCAGCCAGTTTGTTTACATTGCGACAGATATTCAACCATAGCTACCTCGCCTTAAAAGTTAGTGTATCCAACTTGGTAGTCCAGTTAACTACCATTTGTCCGCTGAATTGCGCCGTGAAAGCAGCGAGTAGTGTTTTGGCTACATTTGCATTTCCATGTTAAACGTTTATGATCACAATGAAGTCTCCTTATCTCACATGTGAAATCTGGACACCTTATTTAGTCTCAAAACAAAACTCGTTGCTTCATTGTCTGTTACCAACTTAGGCACTTTCAAAACCTCACTGAAAATGTGGAAGTTTTGATTGCACAACTATATACGATTTAGGCCAACTGGCATGTAAAGCAAGCCACTGACCTCGAATGGTCACCTTTTTGTTATTGTTAATGTTAGGTGTTGCATGGTTTGTTTGCTTTACTGCCTTATCACTGCCCAAGATGTTGGAGATTATACCAATATTGAACATTACACTTCAAGAAGCATTTTTTGTTTGTATCCTTGTGTGCATGCAGGGTGAAAGCATACAAGCAGCACAGTAGGAGAAATGCTGCATGGCTGACGTTAATGTCAGGACAGAGATAGATGAAAACCACAAAGTGTTAAATTTAAAAATTGTTAAAGTTAAACTATGTTCAGTCCAGCAGCTTTTGCTTGAAACTTTGCCAACATTATTCTCAGTCTGGTCTGCTTTCCACCACAGTGAGTTGCCTTGCCCATCGGGGTCTGATTGACCCTTATGACTCTTGGCATGTTGCTTGTTTGCCTCTGACCAGGGAACTCTGTTGTATGCCACTCTCTCTCTCTCTCTCTCTCTCTCTCTCTCTCTCTCTCTCTCCCTCTCTCTCCCTCCACAAGTGTCTGGTTGCTTTCGACTGTAAGCTATATCAAAGGCAACATTCTCCAAACCTAAAATTATTAAGAAAGAGAGGCAGTGATGCTGAATGATGTTTGTCCCATTTATGTTTGTGGCATACCAAGGCACACAGAGACTCATAGTAGTTTGTAAAGGATAGAAATATTGGCAGGCAAAATTATTACTGAATACAGTACACATGTCATAAATTACCTGGATATTTACAGTCAAAAAGCACCACCTCTGGCAACTCTGGGAGAATACCTGTACCTGTCTGTTATTTACTTTGAATGAATAAAGTCTCTTGTCTCAATAACAGGCTCTCATGTTGGAGAACCTGCAGAGGACCTCCACCGCTCACATTGGACTGCAGCCAAACTCACAGGTAGGCGTCTCAAAGATCCTTCAATTTTCATTTTTCAACGGCTGAAGCCTCTTCACCTGTAATGACCTCTAAAGTATAAATGATGAAATGTGCATTAGCACAATTCTCGCAAAATGTCTGCAAAAGTATGTCCTATTTTTAATGGTCTCTCTGTATTTAGATTGGTGAGGAAATGAGCCAGAACAGCTTTATCAAGCAGTATCTGGCTAAACAACAGGAGCTCCTGAGGCAGCGTCTGGAGAGAGAGGCTCGCGAAGCATATGAAACAAATGGTAAGTATTGTTAGAATCCTCCACTGCATTCAAGTCAGTAACTGTACACATCTCGGGTCATTATGCAAAACATTTTTTTGATATTATTTATTTGTCTTTTGTGAACAGAGCAAGAGGACCACACAGAAGTTAATAACAGCACCTCATGCCCTCCACAAGCCCAGGTCAGACATCACTTTCTTTTCTTACCTATTGCATATTCTCATCTTTGTGTCTGGAGATTCTCTGCGCTCCAAAAGATGTTGCACATTTGAAAGGAACTTGCTGTTAACAATTGCGCCAGATCATTTACATGGACGAAAATTGGCATAGTGCTATGACAAAAAAAGTCACACCTCCCTTTCTGTTCCCATCAGGATGTCACACCAGCAGTGGCTGAGCAACACAAGCCACCTGGCCCCTCAGGTGGAGAGGGATTGTTTGGTGCAGGGAATGAGGGAGAGGGTAACAGGAACCAGGAGGCTGACATGTCCGGTCCTCCTGCTTCTGGCTCTGTCGCCATGCGCGTTCCTAGTGGTGAGCAGAGGCCAGAGGGGGGTTCTGCATCCAACGAAGTCGCCGCTGACAGCGACGATGAGGATAGCGAGGATGGCGAGGAGGATGGTGATGATGATGATTGGGACAGTGGTGCTCGGAGGAGAAGCCTCAGAGAGCCAGCCAGAGTGCCCGCGACCAGAGAGAGGTCTGGAGCATCCTGTCAACCCCAGCAGCAACACATGCCTTCCCTTTTGTCCCCTCAACTCCGCCAGCCAACACCTCCTCCCTCCCCACCTCCAGAATTATCATTCCCCTTGCCTGATACCCCTAAGCAGAGCCCCCCTAGTCCAGATGTAGCCCCAGCTAGGCGCTCACCCAGTACCTCCAGCTCTGGTTCCTCCAGCAGCGACAGCCGCAGTAGCAGCCCAGAGCCACAGAGGAGTGGACATGCCGAGCGCAAGCCTGGCCCGCTGACCCTTTTGGCACGTAAGATGGCGTCAGAAGGTGCTTTCTCGGGAGCAGGTTGGCACGGCGGCAATGGGGAAGGCAATAGGCAGGACGGCAGTTCACCTTCGGCTACATCATTTCCTGGCAGGGGACCTCCAGAGGGTCTGGTATCTGCCATCACTCACACAGCCAACACTGCAGGCCATGTGCCGTTTCCCATGATTCCAGGCACCAACCAGGGTGTCGCAGGAGCACATTCGGCCCATATTCAAGTACCTGTGAGTGTGCTCAAGGCCACTGCAACAGATGAGAGGGACAGAGAGAGGGAGTCTGAGATAGAAAGAGAAAAGGCCCTTGAGCTGGAAAGGCAAGAGAAGCAGAGAAAACTTGAGCAAGAACGAGCAATGGAGGAAGAGAGGGAAAGAGCTCTTGCACTGGAGAGACAGGAAAGAGAGAGGGCTCTCGAGAAAGAGAGAGTTGAACGACAGCAGGCCTTAGAAAGAGAAGAACGAGAAAAGGCTTTGCAGCGGGAGAGGGAACTTGCTCTGGAACGAGAGAGGCAGGAGAGGGAACTAGCTTTGGCTAAAGAGAGGGAAGAGCGAGAGAAAGCCTTAGCACAAGAGAGGGCCCTGGAGCTTGAGAGGCAGAAGGAGCTTGAAAGACAGAGGGCTCTGGAGCAAGAACGTCTGCAGAGAGAAAAAGAGGAGAGGGAGAAGCGAGAGAGAGAGGAAATGGAGAGAGCGATGGAGCTGGAGAGAGCCAAGGCTTTGGAGCAGGAAAGGAAGGAGAGAGAGAGGATTCTTGAGCAAGAGAGACTAGAGAGGGAAAGAGCTCTGGAGGCTGAGAGAATTGCGAGAGAAAGGGCTTTGGAGCAGGAGAGGTTGGAAAGGGAAAGGTTAGAGAGGGAGAGAGCCTTGGAGCAAGAGAGAATAGAGAGAGAGAAAGCCTTGGAGCAGGAGAGACTAGAAAGGGAGAGGGCCCTGGAGCAAGAGAGGCTAGAGAGAGAGAAAGCCATAGAGCGAGAGAGAATTGAGAGAGAGAACGCCTTAGAGCGAGAGAGAATTGAGAGAGAGAAAGCCTTAGAGCGAGAGAGAATAGAAAGAGAAAAAGCTCTAGAGCAAGAAAGGTTGGAGAGGGAAAGAGCCCTAGAACAAGAGAGGTTAGAGCTTGAGAGGAAGGAAAAGGAGAGAATTGAGAGAGAGAAAGCATTGGAGCAAGAGAGGATAGCGAGGGAACAAGCCTTGGAAAGAGAGAGGAAGGAAAAAGAGAGGATGGCAGCTCTGGAACAGGAGAGGATGGAGAAGGAAAGAGCCGAGAAGGAGAGGAAAGAAAGGCTGGAGAGGGAGAGAGCTCTAGAGCAGGAGAAACTTGAAAGGGAGAGAGCCCTGGAGAAGGAGAGGAAGGAGAAGGAGAGGGCTTTGGAGCAAGAGAGGGAGAGGGCTCTTGAACGGGAAAGGTTAGAGAAGGAGAAAGCCATGCAGAAAGAAAAGGAGGAGCAGGAGAGGGCCCTGGAACAGGAGAAAGAGAGAGCTAGGATGGCTGAAAAGGAGAGGGAGAGTCACCTCCCTCCATCCAAACGTGGCCGTGAGATTGGTCTCACCCCCCTGCCCACTCCTCCTCCCCTCTCCACAGGACCAGGTAGAAAGTCATCGACTGAGACAGGAGAGCAGGAAGATGTCCATGCTCCAGTGTCCCGCAGTGAAGCAGCAGAATCCGGTGCACCCATGTCACCAACACCTCTGTCGCCTCAGTCCTCATTCAAGAAGTTCCGGTTCATAAGGGACTCTCCAATTCAGCCCCAATCTTCCTCCACTACCATGGTAATCAAGCGGCCCCGTAACTTCTCTGATACCCCCCAGCCTCTGGCCTCACCTGTCTCCTCCCTCGCCAATGTCGGGGAACGACAGAAGGAAGGATGCCAGCCCTCCACTGAACAGGAAGATCCACAGATACGGACAAAACAGGAGGCTTTTGCAGTTCCGCCGGGATCTGTGGGGACCCAGCCCGAGAAGGAGACCACTGTTAGTACCACACTGGTCCAGAGTCCCAAAAAAGAAGGGGTCACAAGCCTTGTATCGAAGGACAAAGAAAAAGCTGATTCAGTGAAGACGGAACAGGCTGCCAAGGAATCCACCAAAAAAGCAAAAGATGTGGATGAAAGCAAGGGTCCTTCAAGCCCAGTGGATGCTGCACAGCGGAGGGGAAGAGATGCAAAGAAGGAAGAAAAACAAGCAAGGCAAAGATCATCGTCTAATGATTCCTCTTCCTCAGAATCGGACTCTGGGTCCTCATCATCTCAGTCCTCTGGCTCATCCACATCTTCTCAAGAGAAAACCTGCTCTACTTCAAGAGGCAGAAGGGTAAGTGGTCTAAAAGGAGCCTCTCTCTGTGTCTAGTGTCATCGTCTTGGAACTTTTTCATTGAGTCACATCAGATAAAACTTTTTTTTATCTTTAAATGTATTAATGCAAAGTGAAATCAAACCTATAGAAAGTGACCTAAGTTAAGCACAAATAGAAAACACATAGTTCATGCCCTTAAATCATCATCATTTAATCATTACTGGTGTGGCCAACTGTTCTGAAAATTGAATGGGGATCACATGAGTGTTCCCCAGGACATTAACCATTAGCAGCCGTCATCAGAGACCATGATGCAGGCACGGTGTGAGTGTTTTCCACACAACAGGAACAGCCTGTTTGAAGGCATCAGAGTGTTATAGCAGCATTTATTCACTCGTGACAGGCCGAGCACCATGGCAGGCAGCTTTGCATAATATTGCCTTATTTATCAATATTTGTTTTAAGTCACTCTGTCACTCAGATGGCATTATCACAGTCTGCTTCTTTCATTTGCTGGGATAAACTAATGATGTTGGTGCATAACTGTACATTCCAGCGTACGAGTACAAAGAGGCTGGCTGTCTCTTCCCTTTCACTGAATCCCTGGTTTTCAGGTGTGTGTAGCGCTCAGCAGAGCATTCAGCTCTGATTGGGCAGGAGTTTTCTGACAATGCCTCTATGAGGAAAAGAGAGTAGGCCTGTCATTGTTTACTGATGCTTGACAGTACATTTTAAGCTAGCTTTTGTTATTAAGGGAATATTTGATTTGCAAAAATTTCACCACGGAATATTTATGGTTACTGAATTTGTTAGATACCACGGTAGTGCCCAAATGTGCGATTGGTTGGCACTCCTGCATGTCAGGAGACATTTGCATAAAACTTTTTTAGCTCTCAATAGGCATTTTTGCCTCTTTGAAACTCTGGAACTGGCCCCTGAGTGTGTTTTATAAAGCTTTAAGAGCAATGAGTGGTGCCCGGCCTCTTACATATGTCAGAATGCACCACAAAGCTACTCTTGGTGCATACTAAACACTTCTTGGCTTTTACTGTAAAGACACCTCTGAAGGTGTGTTGACAGTGCCGGCAAAAATCGCTAACATACAAAAAGGTTTGGATTGTCTGCAAAGATGGTTTGAAAGATGGTTTTGGTTGTATGGGTCAAATAAAAAGACGTGATAACGAAGAGTGGCTCAGAAAACAACAAAGACTGTGTTTGGGTTTTAGCAGTTCAGTGTTGGGTTTGTGACCAAAATACAAAATCAGATGGAACCATGCACAGGTGAAGTGGTTAGATTAAGAGGTGCACAAGTATTCTTTAGGTTTTTTTTATAACTAAGCCCTATTTGTAATGTATTTGTGTACAATAGAAGTAATCCTACACGAGAAACAGTGCTTGTTACATAAGTCAGATGTGATACAGTATATGCCCTCAGATCAGGATAAGGGGAAAAATTTTGCTGCAAAGTAGGTGTTTTCAGTGGGTGTTTTCAATAAGCTCTGTTTGTATCAAAGTTGTTGTTATATATGTATGTTTTTTCAGTGCATAAAATGTTGCCCTGTTGTCTGTCTCTTTTTAGGAAGGGAAACCTGAAAGAGATTCCTCCCCACAGCACAGGGTGACACTGGAGGCTCAGGCTGAGGGATTAAAGGAAACTTCAAAAGCATCCTCTTGCAAAAGAGAGATGTCTGTAGAGAATAGTAACACAACTGCAGATGGAGACAGTCACACCAAGGTCAGTTGCTCATAAGTTAACCCACCACCAGATTTCTTTTTAACATCTGTGACAACTATGTGCATCCACCTATCTGACCCATCTTACCTAAAAATCTCAATTCCTAAGAAAATAGATTTACGTAAAAATCAAGTTATGCTACAGACAAATCTCATGATGGCTTTATATCTGGTATTTATTGTCCTTTTGGTGGTATTACCATAACTACTTAAACAACTTTGACATACACTGTATTCTTTCGCATCTTATTCCATTTCCTGCCCTTTTAAATCCCCAGAAACCGTTCATTGAAGCACCCACCAGAGAGGAGACACAAAGGAAGAGAAAGGACAGCGAGGGAGAGGAGGAAAAGGACAAACAAAGGTCTGCTTTTAAGTCTTGGTCTTATGAAACACTTCCTATACATTGTCTGTGTGTGTATGTGAGATTTACACACACAGGTGAATGAATCTGCGTCTTTATAACACTTAAGTCTGCAGTCTGTGAATAGGGTGTCTAGTGATAGTCAAGCTCTATTGGACATCTACTGTACAGTCAGTATAGTCAGCAGTGCATTCTTTAATTCAGCTGTTCAACAGCTAGTCATGACACATCAGTACTACAAAACTATAAAGCAGGTGGGGGTTCTACTGTTTTGATAAATTGCTTTAATGGCTTCCTGTTTGTGAAACAGTTTTACAAAAGGTGGTCAAGTTTTGTCTGCATCTGATTAGTGTTGTATGTCCTACCCCCTCCATCAACAGACTATATTTTAAAGAGCATATCTAGCAACATACAAACCTGGTTCTATCCCTTTTATGAGAAAAAAATGAATATGATTATTTGTTTCCAGTGTGATATTACATGCAAAGACTTTTAGTTTGTTCAAGCTAAGGAAACTTAACATTTCACTTTGCTCTGCCTTGATTGTTAAATAAATGTTAGTACTTCTCCTGTTAATAAAGGAGATGTGCATCCCCCTATACTTAGTATATATTTTTTATGCTGTTAATGTCAGATCTCGCCCTGGAAATGTCAACAAAAGGAAAGATTAAGGGTTTAAAAAAGATGACTGAAAATAAATATTGCTGATAAATCAATGACATTGCAGGACCTGCTTCAGCTTTACAAGATGAAGCACAAGAGTATTTTGTCTCACACTGATAAGGTGGGAAGCAGCAACAAAATTCCTTGATGAGTTATAGAACACTTCTGGGTACTCTAAATATGAAATGTTGTGGCACTCTACTGATTATTCTTATAGCACAAGTTGATAGAAACATGCTGATTGACATTTTCTTTTATTTTGTAAATTTATATAAAGCTTATACAGAATTTCACTGAAAACATAATCAGGTGTGTATCAGAGGTTAATGCAGCATTACGTTAAAGCTAGGGTTGGTAACGTTGAAGAAACCAGCAAGAGTAAAGCCTCTAACAGACTTTCCGCGTCCGCAGACAACTGTGGACTTGCGCACACGGTTCCATTCATACAACAACTGAGGGTCCGCTAGACCGACTGGACCGTCAGTAGCTGTAGTTATGGCCGGTAGATACCTTGCTAAGCAGTGACTAGCTTGTGTTGATTGTTGTCCTCTTGTGTTCTTTCAAAGATGAATTATATAGACTAGAGCAGTGCCCGTTAAAATCATTTCATTTGGTCCAAATGAAATGATTGGGCGGGCCTATTACAGTCGTACCACAGCCACAGACACTGGATTTTTGTTCTTTTTTTTTGTCAAAGCATTTGATTTATTGATTGCTGTCGGGATGTAAAGAGAATTTCAATAAATATAACAAAAAGTGCTTCTGAAATACACTGCCTACCCAAGCTTTAAGCCCACAGTGAAAATGTGGTAGGAATATATTCAGGATCAACCCATTGACCAAATAGAATTACCACTCTATTATTGGTAGTGAGTATTAATTATACAACAGGACAGTGGCTCTAAATATGCATCAAAGTTATGCCAGGCTTATCAAAACTCTCGAAAAAATCAAGAAGCTCTGACCTCGTCTTCCCAGACCTCAGCTCCACTTAACATCTCTGGTGTTCCCAAAGGATGCACGTGTAATATTGTAAAAAAAAAAAAAAAATCAGTGGCAGACAAGCCTGCAGTATATGGATGCCCTGGCTGAAGACATATTTTTACATTATTACATAAATAATGAAACGAAAAAAGTAATCGGTAGTGGATTCAGTTTTGGACCCCACAGTATTTGTTTTTCCAGTGAAAGCCCTGGATACTGTGAAACTGTTAAGCAAATTCTGTGACTATTGTTTGTATGTTGTCACATGTAAAACTAACTTGATCATCAGATCATGTAATCCCACTCCATTAGAGCCTGAGAATCTGTGATGCTTGTGAATGTGAACACAATCCAGCGATGATAAACCGGTGTCATAAAAGATGCCGGGTATTGAATTTCCCATCAGGCGATTGATGAGACTGCCTTGAAGCCGGTGTGGCTGAGAAGATGCGGGTCCTTTTTATACCCGATCTTTTTTTTTTTTTCATTCGTTGCAACATGGCTGTACTCCATCGATGGCTTTAGCTGCCGATGCCGGCCTATGGTTTTCCATACAGCGGCTCAGCTAAACAGCAGGCGAGCGTTTGTCCGCCGCAGGTTTCGGCTGACAGTCGGTACGGACATGAATGCGTTCAGAGAGGAGTAGTCTCTGGTGAGAGGAAGGTAGGAGGGAGGGGAGAGAGGTGGCTCGTTGCGACGCAGTCGTTTTAGCAGCAGTCGCAGCCTGCATGCTGCGTTTTAACCGAGCACAGTTGGTCTCTTCGCTGTGAAGTTCCCCCAACTTAATGTAAGTCGGAATGAGTGGACGTGTTCACGTGTGCGCGCATGAGGATGACATGAGACCGTGCAGCGCGCGCTCATTTGTCAGGTATTGTGTAGCTGTAGTTGAGCGTTTGGTTCCGTCTGGACGGGCTCGGCAGGTCTGAAGGAGGACTGCGGTGGCTCTGCATCCTCCTCTCCTCGGCTCTCTCACCCCCCATCGAAAAATTAAGAGCAACGTATTTGTGAAATGACAAAGTGACTGTGGTCAACAGTGTGAGATGCGTTTAAGGCGCAGTTATTTCAGCATCACCTGGTTGCTGTCTGTGTATCTCAGTGGAGTAGTGTCAGCTGCTGCCTTTTGTTTCTTTAAAAGGAAATATACATCTGTGTTTAGGGCTCCATGATTTCTTACATAAATGTTGAATGTAGTTTAATGAGATTTAAAGGAACATAGCGCTTTTGCATGTTTAGCCCATTTAACTACAGATTACCTGTTTTTCATGTACTGACAAACTACCAAGGCTTTACATAATGATTTTGAATACATACCCATATGTATATATCTGACAACGTTTATTTTAACTGGTATTGACATATTAAGCTGTCACATTCTGTGTTTCATCAAACTATGAATTTATGCTGTTGCATTTGTTTAGCCTTGATTTATTTTTGTTTTGTTATAACCTGATTTCAAAAATTAATAAAAAAATTTTTTCTGCATCCTAATGGTCTGTTTATCTGTGCCCCCCTTTCCCCTCTGATATGGGTTTTTCACACTACACAGGCAGGTGAAGGAGACTGCCATGGCAGAGCCAGAGAAGCATCCAGAGACCAGTGAGGAGGTAAGGCACCTGAAGAACCATGAATCATCTTGGTCCTCAAAGCTGTTGGAAACTGAGGACTTAGATGGACGGACCCATTTGAGCCTATATAGTTGAATCTCTGTGATTTGCACATAGTTTTTATTAACTTGGATACATTACAATATAGATTATTTGATTATATATCTACATTCTTTGTTGGAAATCTTTTTTTTTTTTTTTACATTAAAAAAATATTACCACTAGATGACTTAACAAGCCCTTTTCACAAGTGGTAGAATGTGTAGAAAATATATTTTTTTAATTTGGCTGTTTGTAAAACCTTTTGTTGGCACTGTCATAGGCAGAAACAGCAAGGGTGTTTTCTGACTGTGGCTGATGTTTAAACCCCAAATGATTGCTTTGTTATAAAGGTGCTCATGCCTCTTCCATTGCCCCTATTGGTACCTGCATACTACCTCTGCCACTACTACTACTACTTCTACTACTACTACTGCTACTGCTGCACCTGTGCCACTGTCCCCAAGAATCCAGAGTTGACCACAGATAAGCCCCCAAGGCTGCACTGCAGAGGGACACCCCTGGCAACAAAGGCTGCCTCATATTCATGGATATGGCTTGCAAGAGATATTGATCGGACCAGAAGATTCAAAGAAGGGGTTGGCTAGTCAATGTGACCCACCTCTCTTTAGCCTTTTATCCACTAATCTGGCCTTGTGCCCTTAAAATCAACATGGAGAAGAGAAGAGCAAGGATGTACGCTCACATTGTCAAGGCTGCTGTGAAACCCTCTCAACAACTGAGTAGTTTTCAGATTGTTTCACTTTGAGACATTTGTAACCCACTTGCAAAAAGAAGTGTGGAGTATTATGGACACGTCATTTAATGTGGTTGGTGAACTGTAACGTGCTTGACAAAGGACATTTGGGATTTTGTTAATCTCTTGGAATGGGATTCAGATTTCTCCAGCAAATACCCTTATTGGATACTAAATGAGTTTTCAAAGAGGCCAATGCTTTCATCTGAAATCAATGGGCTTGACGGTTTTTATTTGAAATGAAGAAGGACTTACTGATTGGGGCCCTTTCTACAACAGCCTTGGACAGATTTTTGCTACTTTGTGACTCTCAGTATGAACTTACTTCGCCTCCAACACAACTGAACATTAAAATCAGAATCCTGGATTTGTGCGCACAGTGACTGTTGACAACATTCAACATGTGGTCTCCAACTCATTGGACTCATCGTGTCTGTCTGTTGTTATAAGAGCCTGCCACATTTTTAAAAGGACTAATGCCAAAAGGAGGATGACTGCTGTGGCTAAAAAGCATTTCAAAGCCCCTACCCCAATGAACTATTGAACCCATCCTGCCAGCCAACCAGCTTTCAGATTTCCATCCAAACATCTCAGCCACCTTTGATTGGACCCTTGTTGCCTAGATACAGTACATGCAGTCGTGATTGGGCCATATCCAAACCAGTAAGGATCAGGTGTCAGTGGTACCAGGGAATAAGTAGACGTTTACTCAATGTTATATTTCATACGGTTATTTTGAAAATGCGTAGTTTCCAGTCATACTCTCTGTAGTCTTTGATGGGAGAAGCAGCATTTTTTTTAAATGTTTAACATATTTGTGGCTACTGCAGTTTAATCAAAATGGTTCTAAACTTCTGTTTTCTAATCTTAAATCTTAGTTGACTTTCACCCTGAAACTAATTGGAGTCAATGTGTCTATTCAGACTCAAAGTTTTAAAATAACATTTAGCGCTAGAATTTAAACTGCAGTATTTGCACCAGATCCTTGTTTGTATGATAGAGACTGCAACTACTGTTTACTCTTCAAAAGCAAGTTATATTAAATAATCTATAGGGGTAGATGATTAAATAATAATGAATGGCATGCACTTAACTACCAGTACAGTGCGAAAAACACAGCTCCGTGCCATTCAGTAGACTTGAATTTGAAAGACTTTGCACAGCAGTTTCTATCATTCACTCTCAGTCCTTACTTGTCCCCCTTCCTGTTATTGTTCCACCTTTCCTTCAACCTGTCCTTGACCATTTTTCTCCACCCATGATGTCTGCCTCTCACCTCTCCCATGTATCTTGGGTTGTTTTTATCTCCTTGTGTTTCAGACACCGAAGGCCTTCTCAGCTCGTAAGATCTCTCTTGGCAGTGAGTATACCCTCCCGACTTTCTCTCTTCTTTAGCAGCATTTATAACTGATCGTTAGTGTTGGTTTTGTGTCTTTTCCATCTCATTATATTAGCCTTTTCATTATTTATAATGCATATATTAATGGCATTATTAGTCTAAGGTTTGGGAAATCTACATGAAGTAAATGTTCAATAATGTAGATATCATGATCGTCTATATTTCAAAAATGTGTGGACAGAAGAAGTATTGTGTGCATGTATTTGTGATGTCGTACGTTTCTACCGTATATGTCATGTGTCTGAGGATTCAATTAAGTTTGTTTTTCTTGTCTTACCAGGCAGTAAATCCTCCCCAGGCAGTGCAGAGGGCGAGCAGGACTCTGGGTCCGCGGCTGGTCGTAAGAGGAGGTGGGGCTCCAGCACAGCTGTCACTGCCAAGAAACCCTCCATCAGCATCACCACAGATTCTCTCAAGGTATTTGCAGCATAGTAAGACTGGTTTTATGTTGTGGTTGCTAGTAATGCTCTTGTGGACGCATAGATGCACTGTGAGGCCCTTGGACTGCCTCATGTCTTCTGTGTTGAATATAGCAGGCATATTCATCTTGTGCATTATCTGTGTTCTTTGCCCTCAGTCTCTGATCCCAGACATTCGGCCGTGTCTCGGCCAGGAGGCCGTAGTGGACCTGCACCCGGAGGAACCCGTCCTTTCTGGGGCTGAGGATGAAGAGAGGGAGCGCTCTGACCAGGACCTTCAGATCCGACGCACCGTTACACAGGTTGGTCTACAGCTCTTAACTCTTTTACATGAATGACAGGTTAGGAACTGTCTTTACTGTGAAATGTAAAGTGCTCCTCATGAAAGTCTGAGGACACATGAATTTCTTCATCAAGAATTGCTTGTGCTGATGCCTTCCTTCTACTGCAGGTGGTGCACTCAGAGAGCCAGGAGAATGGACAGAAAGAGGCAAAGAGGAGCAGACATGAGGATTTGGAGGAAGATGACCCGCGGGGAGACAGAGAGAGGACAAGGGAGCATGAAGAGAAGATGGACGCCTCATTTCCTGGAGCCATGGAAACCCAGTCTCCATCACATACCAGCCATGATGTAGAAATCAACACTGGTAATGGACCCATCACAAGATAGTCTTTATGTAGCATCAAATTCATCAAAATTAATTCCTGAAATTTGATTTAGAAATTCATGTAACTTTTACTGTAATATTCTTTTCTGTAATAACACAATAATAGACAATACATAATCTATAAATAAAGTATAAATAAATAACATGTCAGTGTAGTAATGGAGATACTATGTTAACTGTTGTTCCTTTTTTTTTTTTT
>NTHP01000954.1:58117-73130 GCA_003416845.1 Oplegnathus fasciatus | reverse complement strand
TTGGAAAAAAAAAAAAACGCAACCTAAAGAAGTTGAAATGTTGATTGTTCAACTTCCTTGCACCTGTATTTTTTTCAACAACACAATGCCTTCCCACATTTAAAAAGAGTCTGCTCCCACTGCACCACACCCAATTCAAAGTGCAGACATTGTGTTCAGTGTAACAAAAGCAGGCACGTAGCTTTAAACTGATAGCTTTAAGCAGATTCAGCACTGAGTGGGCAGACACCGGCAAAACTGCACGGCTAAGAAAACAAAGACCACAAACCAAACGGTTGGTAAAGTACACGACGAAACAGAGAAAACCAAGATTGGGACATCTGGGGCACACAGAAAAGTGATGTTTCACTAATGGGGAAAGTTATTTTCCATGCATAGCTCCGTGTGTAGCTAAATGGAATAATAAGATGCAGACATAACGGGGAAAAAAAAGTATTGATCCCTCTCTTTCACTGGCAGTGTACACCACAAATAACCCTGTGTGTGTGTGATAGAGCTTTTCGCAGCATTTTAACGTGTCATAGCAGGGAACGCACAAGTGTAATTAATAACCTTAATGATGGCTGCAGCCCATTTCAAGGCCCTGGTACTAAGCATGCTGGCACACTGACATGACCTACTGGGGAAAGTTAAATGGAATGGAGCGATCGTCATTGCTGTGCTTTTCCTGCTATGACACGTCAGAATATCTGCTGTGAAAAAGGTCTGTAATCTCCCCAGTTAGTCATTCTGTTCACTGTCATCACAGTCAGCACAGCGCTGCGTATGGAGTCCTAACTTTTTTTATCAAATCAACTTTTCATGGCATTGCTGAAAAAATTGGGTATATGTATAATATATAATCTTATATATATGTGTATATATATGTATGTATATGTATGTATGTATATGTATATAGATACATTATAATGTATAATATGTCAAAACACTATAAAATTACCAGTATTGGTATGTTTTTTGGGTTTAGGTCGGGTCAAATGATTTGGGTAAATTCTCTATTATAAGCCAATTCAAATTTCTGCTGAGGTCAGGCATGATGGTTCAAACAAGACTCTACAGCCATGCTCGTGGCTCTGTGAGGCTGTACCTAGGCACAGTGGGGCTTTGAGCTAAATGCTAACATCAGCATGCTAACATGCTCACAATGACAAAGCTAACATGCTGATGTTTGGCAGGTATAATGTTTACCACGTTCATCTTATTTTAGCGTGTTAGCATGCAACATTTGCTAAATAGCATAAAACGCAGGGCACAGCTGAGGCTGATGGGAATGTTATGAGTTCTGCGAGTACTGATGAAGATGATGGCGCTAGCTGAAAAGTAAAGATCGTTACAATCAGGGTGTCTCCGTTTGACAGACACTGGCATTTCTCCAAATGCATTATGGGAAGTGTAGAATCCTCTGGTGTGTCAATTGTGACCATTAATTTTTAAATGTGTCTCTCACAAGTTGCTGAACTTTATAAAAGTGTGATACTAAATTGCTGGATCGTCCCTTTAAGGAGTGACAAGCCAGCAGACTGGCTTTTTTGTAAACTGAAAATATGGTCTGATGGCAGCGCTCAATGGATGGCCAGAGGGTCACTAAGTAATTTTTATTTCCCTCTCAGATGAGCATGAACATGCAAAGCAAATTTCATGTCAGTCCTTCCCATTTGTTCTGGAAACGCTTTGGTCACAAGCAAACAAAAGGCAATCACATCACCTCTTCTCTTCGGTGACAGCGACTCCAGAGAGAAACCCTGTGTTCCTGTTTGTTGTATTGGTGCCTGGTGCAGGATGTGGCAGAGCTTTAACTGATGCAAATGAAAACCATGTGTAACCTATATAGCTACTCACCATTTCCCTTAAGAAATGCCCCTTTCCATCAGCCCACATCCTTGTTACCAGGCAGAGTGCAACACCAACCATTCTCTGTTAAACATTCATTCTCTTTTAATGGGAAAGTCTTCTGTCTGAGGTTGGTCCTGCAATTACAGTATGATGTTCGAGTTGGCTATTATGAGACACAATAGCTAAGGGCAGGACTTCCCCTGTTTGCAAGTTTCCATTCATCACCCTGCAGGCTGCACACATGCCAACTGAAACAGTCACAGGAAGTGTCCAGTGCACAGAAAGACAGAAACATAAAAGGAGTTTGTTAATGACATTTGTTGAGTCGAGTTTAATGTACGCAGGGAGATGAGATACTCAGATTAGTGGATGTGATGTGGGGCACTTGGCATGGAGGAGTGGATGGAAGAGTTTATGTTTTTATTTTATGTCGTAGAAAGTGGACAGCAGCAGTGGAACCAGGACTAGAAATTACCTTTTCACTTATCTGGGTGAAATGTGAGAGCCAGAGTAGTGGCTGTAATGGCTGGAAGAAGCTGGGGCATTGTGGTGTGGTCTTTTGTTGGGCTTTGTGAGAAAGAAGTGAGTCATTTCGCAGACAGTGAAGAAAAGCTCTCCAGTTACACAGAGAGAGGAGAAAAGAGAGGGCTGTGGGGAAGAATTATGCTGAGGCGATTCTTTTCTTCACTCTGCAGAATCAGCTGGAGAAGACAGAAAACAGCAAATAGTGACCCACAGCTAAATGTCTGACTTGTGTGCAGGTCACGGAGATGCTCTGAGCAAGGAAAACATCATGCACAAATAAAGACACATACTGAAACCTGCTGAGGAGAGAGAAAACTCCAAAAACACTTGATCTTTTCCACACATATCCTTTATTGACCTTGATACAATCCAAAAAAGGCAATTAAACAGATCCAAACCAACTCCCATCCCCCACCCCTCATTGCCGTGTCCCGCTGTGTGTCTGGCCTACATGATGCAGTTGGAATTCCAGATGTTGCTCATGGAATTCTGCTCCATCTCTGGCCTCCAAATGTGACTTAACCCTCCTCACTCCTCCTTCATCTCCTCCTCCTTCCCCCTCCTCTCCACCCCCCCAAGAGCCTCGTGACTTCTCTCCCCAGCCCCTGCTCTTCAAAACACTGCAGCAAAGTGGAGACAAATGGGCGCCCTAAATCTTTTCGGCACAATAGGAAAATACCTCATCATTTTAATTGCATAAAGCCCCATTGCTGTAATCATAACATATCATAGAGGTGCTGACCCCCACCCTCTCTCTTTCTCTCGCAGTCAGTCATCTTCACAGCGAGTCTAACATGGCTGTATGGCAGTTGTTCATTAGTGGGATCATTAAGGAGTGGGGAGACGCCCAAGTTTGCTGTTTGAGTTTTTATTGGCTCATGGTGGATGGGAGTGCACACATATACAGTGCATAATGCACAAATAAAGGCATTTATAGCTGTGCAAAACATGCATGAGAGCATGTTTGTATTGCTGTACTTGTGAGGACCTGCATTGAGCCCATCATAAAAAATGAAACCTCCACTGCTTATCGAACCCTAGATCCAAATCTTAAGCCTTGAAGAACAGAATATGTCCTCCACTTTGCATGAATTCCTCATCTTCCTGCTCTTGTGAAGGATTTTTGGTCCTCATAAGTATGGAAACACAAGAACAAACACACCCTCTTTCTCTAACCGTATAGCTGAGATATGTTTTCCTGCTGTGCAGCAACGGCTTCACACAATCGTCTTCATCCCTGTTTCTACTTAAGCTTTGGATCCAGTCCGCGTTTTCCGACCCAGTTTCTGGCCTGCCAGTTTCCGAGCCCCAGTAATGCAGAGTGGTGCAGTCGGGGAGCAAGAAACCTGGAGGTCCAGGAAGACTGGAGGAGACCAGACGGAAGAGCGATGCGATCGATATGAGGGGTAGAGGTGAGGAGTCCAGGTAAGAGCTGGACTATATGAAAGCAGTTAGGCCAGAGCTGAAATATTACTGCATTAAAGGGAGTGAGTGTCTCCAGCTCAGCTAAAAGCAGTTAACAGACAGATGGCATAAAGAGAGAAAGATCAAGTGAATGATTTACTAAGTGAAAATCAAAGCACAGAAAGCCTTTTGAAATTACTTTATTTTGTAAGAAAAGCTTAAAAATATAAGTGAGCAAGAACACACACACAATCTCATTGAGAAAACTAGATCATTATCATATCATCATAATCACTAGTATCATTATCATTGTTGTTAAACTGTTTAGAACCCCTGACTAGTAATGTAGCACCATGATTTGGAAACTGTAAACAAGTACAATGACAAAAAGGAGTCATTTTCAGATCTTCAATTTATTTTCATTTGAGATAGAGTCAAGGTAAAAAAAACAATCAAGTTTCAAGAATACATAACCCCCTTCCCCATTCACTGTTCCCACATATATAAAATTAAGGCCACTTTCAAAACTGTATGTCACTGTCCAGCAGGACTTTTTAATGACAATGTACAAAAACACATTCTTTACACAGAGGACAACAACAATAATAGTAATAGTCATAATAATAATGACAACATCATTTATAATAATAATCAGCACTAAAGACATTGATATAAAAAAGGAAAAGACACAGTCGCATTTATTGGTTTACTCTGATATGAGTGTATCTCATGCTTCATAAGGACTTAAGCTAATGTTTTGTTTCCCTTTTATGGTCTATACTGGCTCCGACATGTTACTTTACTGGAAGATTAAGGAACGCAATGACTGTGACACTGGTTCCCCAAATGTGTGTGTTAATGTGAGTGTGTGCAAGTTAACACGGGGAGGGACGAGCGATCAAAAACGCTCTTTGCTTACTCGAAGGAACATGCTAGAATTGGCGTCATGAAGATGCGGGTTCAAAGCGGAAATTCACAAGGACGCAAACACTGACCACTGACAAAAACTAAAAATACGACATTGAAAAAGGCTAAAACAAACAGCAATGAGCTGGCGTCAGTAACCGCGAGGAGAGAGGCAGAGACAGGAGGGAGAGAAAAAAATGAGAAGAAATGGAAGGATGGAGTGGTTGAGAGATAGAGCAAAAGGAATCTGGCAGTGGTGAGAATATTTTAAAATGCAAGTCTGGTGCTTTTCCTTCTGCTCTTTCTCCAGGTTTATCTCTTTCTCTCCTGCTCTCTATCTGTGTTCAACATTTCCTTCCACTTTTTTTCTCTTTCGCTCCCCGTCTTTCCCTCCTCTCTCCCTCCCCTCCTCCTCCATCTACACCTTGTCCAGTAAAGATCGTTGGCAGTAGAGGAGTCGGCGTGGGGTACCGTACCGGCGGAAAAACACCAAGGCTGCCAGCGTCGCAATCACACACACTAACAGGAACAGCGGCACCACCACCGCCGCTGCTCCACTGCCACCACCTACCCCTTCCTCCTCATCCACTTCAATAATGATCACTTCTGTGTCTTCCTCCTTCTCCTTCTCCTTCTCCTTCTCCTTCTCCGTCTCCGTCTCCTTCTCCCTCTCTCTTTCCCTCTCTCTATCTCTAGTTCTGTCCTTATCCTCCCGCTCCTTGTCCTTCTCCCTCTCCTTGTCCTTGTCGTGTCCACCTCCGCCTCTTCCTCCGTCCGTCTTGGGGTCTTCATTGGGGCAGCCCATCCAGTCACGAAGGGCTGATTTGGGGTATCCCGGCTCCACACGCATCATCTGGTTGTTGAACTTCCAGTACTTGTTGGCTTTGTAGAAGTAGGTGTACGCTGAGGGATGGAATAAAGAAATGTGAGAAACAAACCTCAACCAAAACAAAAAGCAACTTCTACAAGTATCGATTCACATTGAGATGTGAGAAAATAATCTAGGTGATATCATACACACCACCCTTACCTTGATCTTTGCTCATGAAGGCTGCCTTGATGTTGTCAGGCACTCCCTGCCACACACTAACAGCTCTTGGATAGCCATCATCAACGGATCGTGATTCTTCGTTGAAACGGTAATACCTAAACAAAGGATGAAAGGGGAAAGGTTAAGAGAGCGACAGCTATGGTGAAGACTTGACTCGGACTTGCCCTAAAGGACTTGGGACTTGACTTGAGACTTGTTCTGAAAGACATGACTTGACTTCACTTGGTTTTGCCCTCAAATACTTAACTTGAAATTTGTTTTGATAGTTTTGAGACTTGACTTGGACTTGCCCTAATAGACTTGACCTGAGACTTGACTTGGACTTATTTCGAATGACTTGTCATCTGACTCGGACTTGCCCTAAAAGATTTGAGACTTGTTCTGACAGACTTGACTTGGACTTGTCACAAGTTACTTGAGACTTGACTTTTCTTTGGCTTAAAGGATTTGGGGCTTGACTTGAGATTTGTTCTGACAGACGTGAGACTTGACTTGTACCTGGCCTGCAGGACTTGAGGGATGACTTAGACTTGCTCTGAAGGACTTTACTCAAGACTTGTTGTGACAGACTTGGCTTAAGAGTTTTCCTGAAAGACCAAATACTTGACTTGAGACTTGACTTGGAGTTGTCTTGAATGATTTGAGACCTGACTTAGACTTACCCTAAAGGACTTCAGATTTGTCTGTAGACTTTGACAGAATTCAGACTTTACTTGGACTTGAAATGACTTGAGACTTGACTTGCTCTTGACCCCCAAAACTTAAAAACCGCTCTGAGTTAGTGTGTGTGTTTCTGCTGAACTAAACCACAGGCAGACCACAAAATTAGTGTTGTTTCTGCAGATATATGGCAGATGAATTGGTGTTACCAACAGCCAGACTAGATCTGAAAAGACTAAGACAAGCAATAAAGGTGTTGTCTGGTTTTAGGGCATGTGCAATCACAGTGTTTTGTTTTTTTAAATAAAAGCATACACTTGTCATAGACTTTGTTTATGTGGGTGGCTGTTTGCACTGTAATCACAGACTGCCACATTTTACTCAACTTTTTTATTGCAATGACTATGGTGTAAATACGGGAGGCTTAGCAAGCTTTAAAGTTCCTCAAGGTCTGTTTTAATGTTTAAATGGGAAGCAGGATTGTAATTCAGGGTAAGTGACTGACTTCAAGTGTTTGGACCTTATATGGTCAACATTATCATAACATATCTTTTGGTGGTGGTGACGCAAATGGATTTTTCTTGGACTCAGTAGTTTTATAAAGTTCATCACAGGTTCGTCGTGGGATATGATACACACACACACACACACACACACACACACACACACACACACACACACAAGGAAGATGACTAACTTGTTTGCTCTGAAGAAAAATGTCTGTCCAGTCGGGGTGTAGTAGAGAGCAGCATCTATTCGATCTTTGGGAAGCCCACTGCCCATTTCCTTTAGACTCTTAGGGAAACCAGAATCCAGAATTGATTCACTGAACACCCAATACCTGTCCCCTGGAGAGAGAGAATGTGAGATAAAGCAAGATGTTTCCTGTTTGATGATGACTGCTTTTAAAAGGGAAATCTTTTAAATGTTTTGTCAATATACTAAAGCCGGACTTACCTTTAAAGAAAGCGAATTTCCCATCTTCCCTTTCAAAAGCGGCATTGACATGAGTGGGCAATCCCCTCCAAAAATGACCGATGGGCATGGGATATCCATCCAGAACATGGTTGTTACGTACCCTCCAGAACCATTTATCCTGAAAGAGAAAAGAGATTCATTAACAACCTGCTGGACATACTGTCGTATCAAAAGTCCAGTAAAGTTGTGTGAGTTTACCTTGAACACAAACATTTCCCCTCTGAGGATTGCGATGGTGTCGAAATGTCCATCACAGATGTTGGGGCCAAAGCGAGGCTTGTCTGGTGAATATGTGGGCTCGGGGTTGTGGGAGGGTGTACGGGGTGTTACAGGGGGGGGCTGAGGGCCTGATCCAGAACCTATGGGAACAAGGACATATGGAAATTATTTTCGTAAACCTAACCATAACCTTTACGCACCATCTAATGTGCCAGGGCTCACACAAACAAAAATTCAACAAAAATAAAAGGGTTTGGAGTAAAAGTACAAGTTAGGTTTTGGACAAAAGTTTTATACATCATTGGAAACATGCAACATTACCTATTTACCTTTCAAGTCTACAGATTTCTGCTGGTGTATCACTTAAGTTCTTTATGCTTCAAACACGTGATAGTGAAAATTGCAGCCAGGAAATAAAGATTGAGCTCTTTATTTTCCGACAGTGATTTTGAAAGTGAACTGTCAATAACACACCATAAAGTTGCTGTACGCCTCTGCGATCGTCATCAGGAAGTTGGAAGTTGTCGGTGTCCATCCACTGGTAGAAGGGAGCCATGATGGCCGAAGGGTCATTGGAGTGCTCAAGACCCAGAGCATGGCCCAGTTCATGCACCGCGACCAGGAATATATCATTACCTGAAACAGTGTCAACACCAAAACACCATTTAATATGACGTTTTTTCAAATAAATGAACTGTTTCCTCATTTTTAGGTGACTCAAACGCACACAAATACTTGTCCCATCAGTAAATCAAAAATAAAATCATCTGCAGGTCATATGAAGATGTGGCTGACTCAAACAGCTGATGATCCAAAAATAAGCACTTCTCCATTTCTGCAGTATTAACATAGCCCAGGGCTGTCACTCCCTCAAATTTACTTACACAACACTGGACCTGTTGCTGCTTGTGTTTTGCTCAAAACAGCAAAATTAAGAGTTCCGACTCCCAACGTAAAAAGTAACTCCCAACATTTCTGTCATCAGGTTTAAGGGAATCACGGGAGAAAAAAAGTCCCTCATTTATCAAAATGTCAGTTTCAACATAGATTCAGCAGAGCCTCACCTAACAGATCCCGGTTTCCAATAGTCCATGGCTCAGCTGCATCAAAGTGGGTGTCCCCACCAATGCCATTACCGGGGAAATAGGCATGTGCCAGGAAGCCCCCCTCGCCATCAAACGGACTGCTGTCACCATGGAAACCCTCAGCGAAGAAGATCATGATGTCTGCAAACTCCTCCACCTTGTCCCGTATGTAATTGTAGGGGATTTCCCGGAAACGAAGCGGGGTGACGCCCTCCCACACCTTGAAGGCCTTCCTGATGGCCTCATGGGTCTCGTACTCACCCACCTTAGGGGTGTAGTTCTGTATACTGAGTGTGTAATTGTGTGTGTGTGGGTGTGTGTGGGGGGAGGGTGAGAAAGGCAAGACATGGAGTTATTTCTTCTTTATAGGAAAAACCATTTCAGTTGCTCAATAGTCACCTCATCAGTTTGGGTTTTCTCACATTGGTTCATTGGGTACAGATAAAAAAATTAAGCAAAATAATCAAAGGGTAAAATAGCTTTAGCTACGGTTCCATCATGCCTCTCCAGATGCAGCACTTTCTTTGCTGACTTACGAGAAAGTGATGTCGTTCTTGTTCCACTTCAGGCCCTGGATGGCATATCGCTTCCTCCTCAGGTTGCTCTTCAGCTCTGCACCAAACTTATCTGGCACGCCACAGCGCGGTCGCTTCATGGCCCTGCCAAAGACAAGACATAGTCCACTCAAAACAAGGACAGAAATACTACTTTTAATGTGAATATTGACCTGCAGGTGACCGCGTTTGGACGTTGTACTTTTACTACATTTAAAATAAAGCTTTTTGAAGGTGCTTACTCGATGGTGTTGGCGTCAAAGGTGCCGGAGACCGTGAGGCCATAGAACCTCTGCATGGCGGCGATGGCTGAAGGGATGGTGTGAGGGGAGCGGAGGGAGTGGGTCCTCATGTCCCCCGGGGGCAGGTAACCATACTGCTGCAGCCATGACTTAAAAGCAAAGCAAAAATGAGACAACAGTGTGACTCATGAGTAATATTGCGAAATGAAAACAAGGAAACTCCAGTCTCAGTATGGAGGAAGAAAAAAAGATTAAATTAGAAACAGACACAGAAACACGTCATATCTCAGCTGATTTTTGTTGTTTAACAAAGCTGAACCACGGTAAAGGAACTATTTGGTATGATGTTGATTATGAGTTACAGGAACTACAAGTTCAGGATGTTTTTATGCGACTGAAGCAACAACACATTCCTCACTGACAGCGAAAATAAGCTCTTGAGTAACGCCTTTCTGTGTTTTGATATCTGGATACTTGGACAGTCGGAACAACATCAATTTAAACACCTGGCATGTCTCCATTTAATGACTAAACACAAAAGCTATTCAACCAACAACATTCGGCCTTCCAGTGAGGACCATAATTGAAACTAAGGTCAACATGAAAGAGTAGCGGCAAGCTTAAGCCCCAAAAAAGCTTCAAACAAAGGCAGTTCAGGTTTCAACAAAAAACCCTGCGGAAATCCCCCTCAGAGAGTTAAAGATTAACTTCAGGTTCTACATTTAAGTTATTCTGCAGCTACTTGTTTGTGTTTCAGTGCAGATTGCGACACTTATACCTGAACTCATCCCTGTTGTTCAGTTTGTACGTGATGAAAGTATTAGTTTGAAGCGCATATTATGATGGTCACTGAGTTCTTCAGGCCTCCAGATCCCTTAGTCTCAGCTCAGTTTGACCTTACTTTCCCCTGGAAAACCATTTCGGTGCGGTGCTGGTTTGACATCTGGACCCGTGCCAGCGGCTTCGTTCCGCACCTCTCCCACACAGTTTCTCCTAAACTCTCTCCCTCTCAAACTAGAGCTGAAAAATAACACTGAGGCTATTGTGAGCGCAGTGAAAACCGAGACCACTTTGATATTCTGCTCTACACAGTCACTTTGTGAGCATGTAATGCACTTTTAGGATGTGTTTTATTGTTTGGATATAGTATGGACCTGACTGCTAAAGTTTACCTGTCAAAGAATAACTTTTTTGGGGGGGTTCTTGCACGCTAGGGCTTGATGTGACGTAACTTATTGTGTTATTCGTTAAAAACGATAGGCATAGTGGCTGTTTGTGCAGAGAACGGGATTGAGAGAGAGAAGAGAGAAAGTTAGGGAGTGTCCCAGGGTGAGACTCAGGCCTTGGGCAACCTCAGCCGATGTCTCCAGTCGAGCAGCAGCGTCAGTCAGTAATTTAACTGGGAATTTCTTCCTCATCGCATCCAAACCTCAAAGTCAAGCTCTTCCCCCCACGTCCGTGTCTCTGTCTTTGCCTTGTCACTCCACCCCTTCTCCTCTCTTCTCCCTCATCCCTCTCTTATGGAAAACCCAGAGACTTGAGGGTAAATACTTATGAACAACCACACCCATAGCCTTGCAATTATTGCTGTATAGGCTATCTGCTGCTAAAAGTTGCTAAATACAATGAGGGCATGTGTAACCGCCTTGTTTCAGCATTTTGCCACTAATGATGTACAGTACAAAGCAAATGTGTGCAAGTAGTGCTGACACACATTATCTGAATACGTGCTCGGGATTGTGGGTTTTTATTTACGCATGACTATACTTGTGTGAGTTTGGGCAGGAGTGAATAGCAGAATGGCATTTTGTAGGTCTAGTCTCTCCCTCTCTGTCTGTCCTCGGGAGACATGGAGGTCTCAGTGTTTAGACTTCACCCCTGAATGAGCCCTTTCTGGTTCTGACTCACCCATGGAGCTCCAGTGGAGACATAAAGACTCACTGTTTGCCACTGTTACAGCACATCCACATGAGCGGGAAAGTCAAACACAAACTTTAGCATCTCAGAATTGAATGTATTTCACCGTGAATAGAAGAAAAGGGGTGTTTAAGACTTTGATTTGACTGTGTTGGAAACCTTATTGTTCTCTTTTACATGTTTTCTTCTCCAAAAAATCCCAACTTTGCCCTCAGCTCAGTCAAAAGACTTCTGTTGAGTGACACTGAACATTTGTTTTAACTTTAAGGCTCCCACACCTCATTCATTGGTCCCTCAGATGACTTGACAAAGTCTTATTCACCATCGCACTCTGCTATTTTTGACCACACTAATGGGCTGAGTAACTAAAGCAGTAGCAGGAAGAGGGAATGGTCACTATTTACAGTGGCATAGGAGATCACAGCCCAAGCTAATAAAGTTTTTTCATGTAGAGTACTGGTTCCCAACCTTTTCGGTCAGTTGTACCCCCACCGCCCTGTCCGGTGAACTCGAATGCCCCTTCATTGACAAGCCATAATTTCAATTATTTAACTATTACTTTTAGTAATAAAACTATTCAACTGTTTATCCATTAATTTGAGCTATTTTACCATTTATCCATTACTTTACTGTTTAAAATCTCTGCTTGCTTGCTAACTAGTTTCCCAGCACTCTCAAAACCTGGTGTTCATGTATTACAGCTGACTCAATATGAGTTTTTTTTATTCAAATCAGAATTTCTATTTTTATAACTTAGATGAGCTACTCCACAATCTTTGTACATACCCCCTGGCAACTGCTAAAGTAGCCTACCCCCTGGGGTACAGTACCCCCGGTTGGGAATCACTGATGCAGAATACTTAAAACTGCTGCATTGAAACGTGTTTCAACAACGCGCAGGCACAGAGGAGCACAGAGCAAAGGTATATTTTAGGAAGCCAAATCTGGGTTTTTGAGGTAAAGGGCGCAGCTTGCTCATAGGCAGTGATGTGAGTTTATTGTTTAATGGAAGATCTACAAGAATCAAACAACGGTTGCTATGGATGTCAGGAGGCAGAGCACTCGTTTTGCATAGGATGACAGAGGGAGAAGGAGGGATTGCATTTCAGAAAAGAAAGAGAGTCAGTTGTTCCGTTTGGTGAGGGCCAATGGAAAGAAACTCTGGTCAACAACGATGGGAGTCCAACTGAAGCATGCTGGGCATACAGCACACACACACACACACACACACACACAGCTCCTCATTACACATCCACTCAGGCTGTTCAGAGAGCCGCAGTATTATGTCAGATGTCATAAACGTATGAAATTATTGCTCCCACTTCGCTTGCAACAGCTCGTTATTGGTTGTTAGCGTGTGATCGTGTGCGTTTGTGTGTGTGACTGTGTTTGCGTGTAGGTGTATTCAGTGCAACACGTTCAAATTCGAACTTTCTAAATTCTTTCTTGCTGTATGAACATTTGCCCGAGGCTAATGCCGTTCCTTTAGTAAAAACATTTATGACCTTGCCGGCCCCTCTGGCCAGGAGCTCCTCAACACACATGTAGAAAGGTCTTTAAATGTGTGTGTAATCCCCCAGCTGCTGTCTAATAAAACAAGCATTCTCCAGCCAACAACAATAAGACCTAGGTGACGAATGAGTGGAAAAACACACATCTCTGCCAATGTCATTTGAGCAATAGGTCAATCCCAAGCAAATCTCGATGGCACGATTTTGTCTCAGGAAAAAAAAGAGGAAAGGCTTCCCTGAAATTGGGCTTGTTGCTTGCTTCCTTTATGAACAGGAAATGAGGTAATGACTTTGAGTATTACCTTATTTCCTGTAACACCTCCTATCTTTCCTCAGGGAGGCTGCCCTTAGGCCACCCACTGGTGATCTTTAGGATGTGGCTTTGTCTGAAAACTACGCATGCTTCCTTCCTTTCTTCCTCTAAATGACTGGTAAAATAGGAGTGGTGTAAAGTTATCAGTTTAACCGGAAATCGGAGTTCGCTTAAATTGATGCTTAGTCTCGTTCGGAGCCGAAGGAAAAGGACATATATTCATACAGGATGTGTGCATGACAGCTATGATTTACATCCTGTCCTATTCAACTGGATAATTGCTTCATTTTCCAACTGTCCTTTTCCCAGATTGCATCACTCCCATTGCCACAATGCCTTCCTTTCTAGTCACCAACAGCCTCCTCACTGTCCCCTGCTTCGCTTTCATGGTCTCATTTCATGTCCATTTATCTTCCTTTGTAGTGAATGACCTCAGCTTGTAGCCATTCCTGTGTGCGTGTGCATAAGAAAACATCTGTGCGTGAATGAGAGCGTGTTCCTGTTTGTGTTTGTGTGTGTCACAGGCAGGTGGGCGCTGACACATCAAGGTCATTTTAGCAGTGAAACAAATACCCAGTGCCCACTTCCTGTCTCTGCCACAGACCACAGGACATGACCTCTGCATCCTCACGACCGCCGACTGTTTATCTCGCCAACACAGAACCACTGACTTAATAAGACTTAGTGTTAATTAAAACACAAACATCCTACTCAATAGCGGAATCATGCACCGATACTGGTGACTTGTGGGTTTGTGGAGGCAGCATATGAGATCACGAACATCCCCTATTTGAGTGAAGTAAATATAGATTTAGATCTACTTAAAGGCCAACCAATACTTCACCATAAAAATCACTTACGTTCACTCATGTTGCAGCTAAAGGTTCCACTTTCTCTTATGTAGACATTAGACATGTGCTCTGTTTGTTGGGTTACTCGTTGTTGAATGTTGATGTTGCTGTTCTGTTTAATGGTGATGATAAAAGATCAACTCAAAATGAAAAGACCCTTTTCACTCAACTTATTTCCAAAGCAGCAAATAACTTCAGTTCAGTTTCTACGTTCAATTCTAACTCTTGCTGTCTTCCACCCGGATCAATTACAGGGAAAAAACCTGACTTGTGTGACTTCTTTTATTCTCAGTCCTTTCCAGCAGCTCGTTTTGCTGATAGAAGGAAAAATGTCTTGGATGTTGTTCTAAGCGCTCCATCTGCCTGGCATGTTCAGTCTCTTCTGTTTACATCTGAGTCACGGATTGTGCCTTTAAGTTGACAGTCTTATGTAGGTCAGTGGAGCTAACTCCATTTTATTCCACTAGCACAGCTGGAATTATTATTCCATAGGCCATATGCAGGATACAGTGACTAGGGGGACGTTTGGCGCCGCTGTCTGACCTACCAAAATCATTTAGGTCTCTCTGCTCTTATGAGTGCATGCATGTACACACACGCACACAGTATTTACTCATGATACTGAAGGTGTATAACACAGAACTTCCTAATGCTACACAGGCTGTGGGGTTGGAGGACTGCTGATACTGCAGACAGAACAGAACAAATGGCAACTTGATCGAGTCTTCCCTGATCTACAACACTACTCAGACCTGCTACCTCAGCTCAGTGGGTTATTGGGAGTCTTTAAAGTCTTCTTTGTGTTTTTCCACAACTGACCATGGCTGAGATGCTGCAGAACCTCTCACATTGTTAAACCCACCTCCCCCCAGTCCGCTGAGCCATAACTCAGGACAGATGTCAACAATTACATCCCCCCATCCCTCTCAATGTAACTGTACCCACAACTATCAACCCCCCCCCC
>NTHP01000954.1:46332-57794 GCA_003416845.1 Oplegnathus fasciatus | reverse complement strand
CCACTAACATTGCCTCTGTCTCTGCCCCGACCACAATACAAGCTCATGCTTTTCTCCTCACTTGCTTTTGCTCTTGCGCTCCTGCTTTTGCCCTCTCAGCATTTCTCAGTGTTTTCACGAGCGCTATCATCATTATGGGCTGCTTCCTCTAACCCAGGGTCAAAGCCCTTCCCATATCCCCGTTGAAATCACTATCCACCAGGATGCAATGTTTAAACAATCAGATTGTTTTTTTTGGCAAATCAGAAAATCTGTGACTGAAATTAGTAGCAAGAAAGATCCTTCACTCTTACATATGAGGATACAGTATATTTCTAAGTCACTCATAATTTAAATCTTTCTTTAACTCCTAAACACCCATATGTATTTCTTTATCCTACAGCTTTCTTTATTCTATTTTTCTCACATAATCATTTGTTTGGCTTTATTCCTCAACTCTAGATTTATTTATTGGGTTTAGTTTTCTATTTTGGATATATTTATCCGGCTTATTCCTCTATTCTGCATTTCTTTTTCCAGCTTTATTCCTCATCTCTGGATTTATTTATCTGTCTCTATTCCTCAATTCTGTATTTATTTATCTGGCTTTATTCCTCTGTTCTGTATTTATTTATCTCGCTTCATTTCTATATTCTGCATTTCTTTTTCCGGTTTTATTCCTCATCTCTGGCTTTATTTATCTGTCTCTATTCCTCAATTCTGGATTTATTTATTTAACTTTATTCCTCAGTTCTGAATTTGTACATTTCTTGATTCTATCGGGCGTCACTCCTCTATTTTGGCTTTTATTCTCCACCCTTATTCCTCACCTCTGGATTGATTTGTCGCTCCGTCGCTCCCTGCGCGCTCAGCTCCCACACCACCGCCAGCAGCAGCAGTCGGACAAGCGATTTGAGCTCTGGTGCCATCACTTGACTCTCCAAAAAACAACAACAAAAAAAAATGGACAGCTCTTCCTGTAACAGTTCGCGCAATCTTCACTTTGCTATTTGTCAAAACATTATCTGTGAAAAAAACTTATCCCATAAACGAATTTCTGCAATCGGCTTGGCGCAAAGCACAAAAAGAGTTTCCAGACAATATGCGGCTGTGCGGCTCTGCACTTTATCACTTGAGTTACTTAAACCACGCGAGGGACTTGTCCAGTCTGTGCATTCTTCTCGCGTTTTGGTGACTTTTAACCAAATTATCGGACGTTACTGGAAGCAGGAAGTCTGAAGGGGGGCTCTGGAGAGCAAGGCTGTGCGTATTCTATGTCCAAACTCAGCTTGCGCTTTGCTCCAGATGTTGCAGCCAACTTTGTTTTCATGAAGCAGTCAGAACTCCTCGCTGTCCTCTCTCCCCTATCTTCCAGTCGGTTTATTTTGATCCCCTCTCCTCTTCCCCTCTCTCCCCGCTGCAGACGTGGTAGTTTGATACTCCCCGGAGACCTTAAGCTGGAAAGTAGAGGGTTGTAAACCTCCCCCTCCTAAATCAGCCCGCCCCTCTGACATGGAGGGCTGGAATCAACTTGGTGACCTTCGCATTAGACTTGGCACAGTTTGCTCTTACCCTTGGGCTGTGATTAAATGCCTTAATGCTCTCTAAAATGCATGAAGCTGTTATTATTTACAGAGAAGAAAGCGAAAACACCGAGCTGAATGATAAATCCGTCAACAAATTACGCAGCTAAACACGATCTGGAACACAATGGAATCACATTTGAAGTTTCTATAGCAATATTTTGAAGATGTGTTCATTTTTTAGCCATCTGCTTCCGTGATAGAAATATGGCTCCATCTTACACAACTGTTAAGACATTTCTGCCACCTTAAAACTGTTTTACCCTTCTTTACATTGTTAAGCTATAAACTATTTTCATAGTGTTACACTGTTCTGGTTTTAAACATGGAGAGCTCATTATCAGTTTATTATTGACTGTCCTTACTGTACCGTTATTTTATCTTTATCTTCTCAGATTAATATTCACACTGGTTGTTAATGAGTGCTTCACAAATAGGCCCAAACATACTGTACACAATATGCAGCATCAAACTGTGTTCAAAAGGGGGAATTGCGCCCTCTAATGCACACGTTGCACATACATTTAAACATTAACATGTCAGATGAGGTATATAACCTCCTGCTAAGTAAAAAAGTATTATCAAGAAAATGTACTCAATGTATTACAAGTAAAAGTACTCAATTTAGAAAACAGCCCCCTGTGAGTGTTTTGCTTTTATATATTATATCATTAGATTATTATTACTTGTGTTCATGTGTAAGCAGCATTTTACTGTTGTAGTTGGTTGAGGTGGTTTGAACTATGTTGTATAGGACTGTAACTAATGATTCTTTTCGTTATGGATTAATCTGCTGATTATTTTCTCAGTTCATCGATTGGCTGTTATAGTGAGAAATGAAACCAATAACCCAAACTTCAAAATTTTTCAAAATACATTAACATCAATAAAACTATTAAAAAGAAAAGCAGCAAATCCTCACATTTGAGAAGCTGGAATCGTGAAATGTTTGGCACTTTGTATGAAAAACGACTTAATCGATTATCAAAAATATTGCCAATTAATGTTCTGTTCATTGTCTGATTGATTACTGGAGTAATTGTTTCAGCTTTACTGGTATACTGTTCACTGCTGGGCAGTTTAATTATAACAAACCATCACATTTTACAAGCCCTTCATATGTTTTGTATGGAAAAATCGATAAATTGATTTGTAAAGTAACTAAAGCTGTCAAATAATTGTACTGGAGTAAAAAGTACAATATTTTGTCCCACGTACTTTTGAATTGAACTTAAGTACAGTGCTTGTGTAATTGTCTTTAGTTATCCACCACTGCCACATGCACACTCTGTCAATTGACACAGTGTGCTCATTGGCATGCATGTGGTAGCACTCATTTGTTTGTGGTAATGGCAGCTATAGATTTCACATCACATAGGGTGGCTGCTGTGGGCATGATGCTTATTAGCAACTATGTGTGCACATGCATGCAGAGACAAATATATACATACACAGAGAGATTTTTTAAAGACTTCACACACACTTTTCCTGTAACCAGCCTTTTGCACACACATGCTGTAGCTCAGCTGCTGTGCTGGCCATGGCTGCAACACAGCTGGCCTCCTCCACCCCCCTTGTCCCCTTGGTTGATGTGACACAAGAGAGGGGAGCTTTGATTGTCTTGGCAAAAAGAAGAGATCAATGACATGTGACTGTGAGGAATCATGGACATTATAACTAGACACACAAATACCTACAAGCATGCATACATGCTGTGTTCACAGAAAACAATAAGTTAGAAAACCAGTTACATCATATTTTGTTGTGTAAAATTCCCTTAAACATGACTGAGCAAGATTTCGTTTTCCAAATAGTTTTTTAATATGGAGATACTGAAAGTACAGCTTACAACAAACAGACATAGACTTCTGATATATATAGTAACTTAGAGTTTTAGTAACTGAAAAAATGTTACAGATATTACTTTTGGACCAAACAACAATCATAATATTCACAAAGCTGAAGGTCAAAGGTCACACACAAGACCATGTCCTCACTGGGTTCACAAACACTGCAGCTGTGCTTCTGGTTTGACAGGACAATATAGTGAAAAGTAAACCACGATGACATGAGTGAGTAGTTTATCTGAACGACAAGATGGGGACAAAAGACTTAATATTCCCCACAGAAACACAATCAGTTTGTTGGTCTTGTTTGCTTTGCAAAACAAAGTTAGGTAAACTAGGTAAGCAAAACAAGCTTACCTAATTTGCCTAATTTCCTCATGTATATCAGTTCCCTCTGAAACTGACGGAAAGAATCTTTTCGATATGAAACAGACCTAGGTCGAGAAGCATTTGCAAAGAAATGTTCTTTGGGTTAGCATAGGCCTCCTTTGGTGCCAGTTGGATCAGATTTGGTACATGGCACAACACAATGAGTCCCGAAATGTTTACATACTGACATAAAATTATTTGTCAAGTTTTTTTTAGTATTATTCTCTGTGATTCACTAATTACCAGATAATATAGATAAATTTGTTCAAAAGTGGTAAACCTTACCTCTCAAAGGTAAGGTTAAAGTATGATGATTAAAAAAACAAAAAACAAAAAAAATCCACAGATAATTATTTGACCCAGGTCTGATATGAAACACTGATACAACAGGAATGCTCTTTTTTTGTTAGAATGTGCATCAACTATTAACAACTTCAGCCAGACAAAGGTAGTGTCACTTTTTATCAAATCCAGCAAAAACTGGGCTCACTGTGTTACTTCTTGAATATTTTCACCTTTTTTTGTACAATAGATGTCTATTTTTTTAATACAAGACCAAGCTGGTTGACTCACAACTTTCACATACAAACATATTACTCTGACTATCAAACTGACAGGCTACTTGAAATGTGTTAAGGAAGCAGTACTACGCAAATGCCCATACAGTTTCACCAAAAGGTAAACATTGATTGAAAACACCAGAACATTATCCAGCCAATCACGCTGACTTGAGTTATGACCCTTCACTAGACTCTTCCCCAGCTTCATCTGGGGCTCTTGGATCCATCTGAGATCCAAGAGGTGATTTTGCAGACCGTGCAGACTCATTCTCTCCTTGGCAGCCAGTAGTTGGGTCATCAGTTGGCTCGTTACTGGTGTTGAGGAAGGCTTGGTACTGGTTCCAGAAGCCTGCTGAGCTCCTGGTGGCAGGAATGTTCAAGGAAGTCATAGATGTAGAAGAAGGAAGTTGGTCAGCGGAGGAACGACTACTCCGGGCTGGTGGCCGTATTGTTTTGGTTACCACACCATGGTGTTTCATGTGCCCCTGGGAACATAAAGGGTTAGGATTAGGCTAGGTATAACTATCAAACATACCCATTATAATGCGATGTCGAGTAAAATCCATGCATAGTTTAGTCCCACATATGACTGGAGCATGCAGCTTTTCTCTTTAGGGTGGACATAATTTTTATGAACTAATAATTCAACACATTGTGAGTCTTCTTCAGGTTTCATGATGAAGATGCTCTTTGTATTGAAATATTAGTCCCTTGCAAGATAGTTCATGTACTAAACCTGTAAAATATTGTTTAAACCCCCTGGAAAAAAGCTTTGTACTACAACAATTACTCCCAACATACCCATACATGTCATCAACAGAAGTTATTTTATTTTTTATTATATTTATTTTATCAATTTTTTCCCCCTCACCTTCAGTCCACTGCGACTGGCATACTCTTTTCCACACTCAGCACAGCAATAGGTCTTCTTCTCAGGACGAGACATCGGAGATGGGAGGGTTGGGGCGAGGCTGATGGGCACAGAAGCATCCAGAGCTTCACTTGGAGCCAATCCACTAATCTTAACACTTTCCACCCGGTCTTCCCTCCCATATGAACCAAAATGAAAGCTCTGACGTGTCTCCCTTACAAAAGGGCTGGCTCTCTGTGATGCACCCCTTACTTCAGCACCAATGGTGTCAACAGTCTCCAAAGTGGATGTCATTTTGGGGTCCTCGTCAGGCACAGTTGCTTGGTCTTGCTTTGGTGTTGCTGGTGGAGAAGAGTGAACTTTGTCTTCTTCCATAGGTTCTGGTGATTGGGGCCTTGAGGACACTGAGTCTGATTCCAAGGTTGGTGTTGCATCAACATTAAGAACATCTTGACTCAGGATGGGGTTAGAGGAGGTACTGGGACAGGTGTAAGCAAAGGGAGCACCAAGGGCAGGTGTGCTTTGTAGGTCTTCCAGGTTTGATCTGGAGCCAATGAGGGCATCAGAGGAGGTAGATGCTTCATCCTCTCCACAGTCCGCTACCATCGCATTAGGTGACACTGTGATTTTGGTAACAGTGGAGGATATTGGTGAGGGGGTGGATTTAGGAAGATGGACATCGACAGTGGCTTGTTGTTCAACTTGGTTGTCTTTGCCAGCTGGGGAAGCTTGATCTGTCTGTTGGGAAGCTGGCAAGGGGGCACTGACACAAAGGACAGGGGGGTTTACACTGCCTGGTGGTGGAGTTTGTGTGGTGGGATTCATGAAGGGGTCAGGGCTAAGGTCAGAGGGGGGGATGAGGTCTGGGCTGGAGGACCCAGACTTGCTTGGATTATTGATGAACTCTGATTTCATATTGCCAGAGACAGGGACAGAGCCAACTGCTGGGGTTTGAAATTGTGAACTTGGGGCTGGGCTCTTAGAGTGGCCTGCTAGAGGAGGTGTTTTACTAGAGGCAGTATTTGGGTCAGTGGACTGGGATTGAGATTGTGACAAGGGTTTGGCATTAGATTCAGCTGGCATCTCACGTGCAGAATCCTCTGTGCCATCTGTGGGCAACTGTCCACCAAGATGCATACGGATGTGGTGCTGCAGCACAAGGGCATTAGTGAACTTACGCTGGCACAGTGGGCAAGAGTTCTGAACACGTGCATTGGGTGGTCGGGCATGATGGGTGGCCAGATGTGACCGCAGGCTGCCTTTGGTAGAGAAGGATCTGCCACATATCTTACATGGAAAAGGACGTTCTCCAAGGTGTGTAGCCTGGTGCAGACGCAGTGCTCTGGGACAGCTCAGCACTCGTAGACACACCCCACACTGATTGGTTGTTAGGTTGCCAGCTGCACCTGTGATGCTTAGTGATGGTAGCAAGCCCCCTGCCATGGCCCTCGCTCCATTGGCGTTCATGCCTAGGGCAGCAACCATTTCATGGGTGAAGTTTGAAACAGAAGTGGAAACAAGAGTCGAAGCTGGTGGAGACGCCATGACATATGTAGAAGAAGTGCTGGCATTTGTGAAACGACTGTTGGCTGGACTTGCTGAAGAGGTAGTGGTACTGCTAGATAACATCTCCAGCATGGAAGAGGAAGTAGAAGAAGTCCATGGAGAAGAGGAGCGGGGAGGCGCTTTCTCTAGTTTTTCCACCAGCCTCTGCAGCTTGGAGGTTTCAGATGTAGGAGTGGAGGTAGCCATGGAGGAAGACAGGGAGGATGGAGTGGTGGTGGGTGGACCTGGGACTTTAGGAAAGGAAGAGAAAGGGAAAGAAAGCTGAGAATGGCTGGAAGAAGCAAGTTGGTGGGAGCCTGGAGTAGAGGGTAGCGGGGTGCGTAGCAAGCCCAAGGCTGGATGGTTGTAGAGAGATGAGTGTGCAGCAGGGGTAGAGGATGAAGTGGAGACAGATGGAAAAAGGAGCTTAGGCAGGTGGGCTAGCTGGGAGTAGGCTGCAGGAGAAAGCATTGGGGCATGAGGGGGAGTGTTCTCATCAAAGTGCTGTTGTTTGGCACCCTTGAATAACTCTGTGATGGTGGAAGATGAAGACAAGGAAGGGTTAGAGAGGAGGGAGGTAGCCAGAGAAGAGGTGGAGGCTGAAGAGGAGGAGGATGAGTGGGATGAGCCGGAGGAGATAGAGGCTGCAGCGGCTACAGCTGCAGCCCTATTGAGCTGCAGGAGAGAGTGGGAAATCAAAGCCAGATCCACACTAGGGGCCAGGGGTAGGGTAGAAGGGGTAGATCCTCCAGAGCCCGACAGAGACAAGCCAGTGCTGGTACCACCAACCTCCAAATGATCTCCACATGTTTCATCCTCAGGCCTGCTTTTTGGTTTCTTCTGTATCATATTCATGCCACTAGTACTGCTACCACTGCTCATGGTCTGTCCCATATCTGATCCCCCAGTGGCTCCTAATGCTACCCCAAACAAAGAAGGTGGCAGGAGTGACAGTGACAGCTCTGGGTTTTGCTCACGGTGGCGTAGGAAGTGCACCTTGAGGTTGCCTCGCGTGGTGAAGCGGCTGAGGCATACTGGACACTGGTAGGGTCGTTCCCCTGTGTGTGAGCGTAGATGTATCTGTAGGGAAGAGTCACTGCTGAACGTTTTTCCACAAAAGCGGCAGGCATGTTGGATGCGGCCAGTAGTGACAGAGCTGGATACAGAAGAAGAGTCTGCTCCTCCAGAGACAGATTGCAGAGCATGTTGGGAATTTGGGACCATAGATACTGATGTGGGGAGGGATGAGTTTAGGAAGGACCGGCCACCGTGCCCACTCACTGCAGTGGTATTTGGAGATTTCTCATGAAGATAGCGGTTGGGCAGAGCTAAAGACAGGGCTAGCGGATAGTTGGAGGAAGCCATGGAGATGGCAGCAGAGGAAGAGGTGGAGGGAGCTGAAGATCGAGAACTCACTCTCAGATAACCATGAGCTCCAGCAGTCCCTCCCATCCCTTCAATCTGGGGCTTGTGGGGCTGCAGGATTTGAGACAATGAACTGCTTTGCTTTGTGGGTTTGTTGGCTGCCTGAGAAGGGAGCAGGGAAGAGAAACATGCCAGGAGAGGAGCCACAGAGGTGGAAGGTTGAGGTGCAGCTGGCTGAGTTGTTGGGCTGGCTGCCCTTTTGCTGCCTTCTAGGCAGAGCTGAGGCAGAGGAGGGAGGAGATGCTGGGAAGGTGTATCTATGGTATAGGAGGCTCCACCAAGGCGTAGCACCTGTCTACAGATCTCCTCTGTTATTTGCATCTGGTGGATCTGCCTTTGCTGCAGCACCCGCAGCTCCTCCAGGATCAGGGCAATGCTCAGTTGGGCCCTAGACGGTGCAGCTGAGGCAGATGTCACTCCTGGGCTGGGAGTTGGAGTAACGGGACTTGGGGGACCCTCAGGCACGCGACTGGGGCTTCCAGGGTGCGGTGGAGGACATAGGGAGGCAGACGAGGATGAGGAGGAAGAAGGGGTGGTGGTGGTGGCTGACAGCCCCAACTTGGGAGAGGCCATGTGTGCACTTCGGGAAGGGTGGATGAGGGCACTTGTAGAAGACGTAGGATTGCAATCAGACTGTTGAAGGGCAGGTGGATGTTGAGTTTGGGAAGAGAGAGAAGAATAAGGGGAATCAGGAGAGAGGGAGGGCTGTGGGTCTTTGAGGGGCTGGTGGGATGGCTGGCTCGGTGAGCAGGATAGCGGTGGACCCTCAGTGGGTAGTGAAGGGGTCTGAGAGCCCTTGAGAGATGAACGGATTGTGAGGGGCAGCTCGGAGCTTTGAGGAGAGGAGGATGGAGAGAACAAGGGTGAATCCAGGATAAATGGAAAGGATTGTGACTTCACTGCCAAGTTGTCATCTAGGGAAATTGAAAGAAAAAAAATCAAAATGTAATTTTATCATGGTTAATGGTAACAAAATAATCACAGTTTACATAATGGTCTACAATATTTTATAAGAAAGCTTTTTAAAAAACAAAATAAAATTAATAAAGTAAAAATCCACATTTCCGGGCACTTAGAAACAACTTACAAAAAACCAGCAGTGACAAGTAAAGGGTGTTATTAGGTGGCTACTTGATGTCTAGGAAATGGAAGAATTCAGTTGTCTAAGAGGTGACTTTTAACCTCTGGGTTTAATTTCCACCACCTTATCATTCACCACTGCTTTCTTTTCCTCTTTGTCCTGTCTATCCTCATCAACTGCAGCCTCCCCACCACTGTCACCACACACACACGTCATGCATGCAGGCACACATGCTAACACACACACACACACACACACACACAGATTCCACTGATCTGCAAGAATACACTGCTCACCCGCAGAGGAGCCTACCTTGTTTCCAGGGCAACACGCACAAGACAATGGACTTTACCTCACCCCCCCATAAAAAGAAGCCACAACCAAGACACTCTTCCATCCCTGCCTCTCTCTCTTTCTTTCTTCCTCCATTCAATCTGTCTTTCTTTCATCTCCTTAAGAACCCTTCCCCCAGTAGCCCAATGGGGTGCTAAGGGTTAGGTCCTGGTTGGGTACTGGACACTGTACTGGGTGCCTGATTGGCTGGCAGACTTGACCTTAAACACTCTGAGGTCACATTCCTGATATGGTTTAGGACCAGGCAGAGGAAGAGAGGTAGCGTGCAAAGAAAACAAACAGCCCCGCAGACAGACATGATGACTCACAGACCATCAACAAGCTAACTTAGCCCAGAAAAGCACAGAGGGACAGAGGTGAAAGCACATACACACAACATATCAATGCACAACACACAGGCACAAAAAAGCAAACAAAGGTTGGTCATGCACATGTAAACACATACAGAACTTGCTGCTGTTTGCTTGAAAGCTACAATTTTATGACACAATGTGGGCCCTATTCCTGTAACTGGAGTGGACGGACAGACAAATACACTTGTGTGCGCACACACACTCACACAAACACACTGTCACATACACACTTCTTCATGGGTATGTTCATGCTTCAGTGCCCAGCAACAAAGCTGAAAGGGGACAATGGGGTCTAATGCTATTGCAGTTAGAACACCTTATACAGTGCCTCACAAAGTTTCCTTTTCCTTGACCTTCTCATGCTCATCTCTTTGCTTCTACCAAACCTGTATCTTGCTTTCAAAGTTCACATTTTCAAATTCACTATACTTTCTTTTTCACCAGTATTTCTCCAGGGATCTACTGTATATCCCTCTATCCTGGGTGGTCTGTGTCTTTGAACCTGGCAGTGATGAGGAGTGAAGACATTTGGGTTTTACAAGGCAAAGAAAGCAGCTAATGGCTGCAACCACAGAGAATGAATGAAAGACTCTGTAGGCCAGTAATTCCAACAAGCCTTCTTTTTCTTAGTGTGTAAGTATAAATCACATGTGAATACAGTCTACTTTTTAAATGCAAATGAAACAGTTTGAACTGTTTAATAATTCTGGTAAGAAACCATTTATAATGATGATGGTTACGATTAAATGATTACCTCTTAACAAAATTAAAAAGAATTAACAGCCACTGAAGTCCATAATAAAATTTCTGTTCAAATTCCAAAACTGCTGTTTCCCATATGAAGTTGGACAAGTCATCCTACAGGTCAAAAGTTACAATACAGTGTAAAAGGTTAAATCATCAATTTAAGTCCTGCGTTAGAATAATAGTATACATACCATAAAATAATATATTAACTCTATTAACTATTAACTGGCACAATCTCCGCATGTTAAGGAAAAGTCACTTCTTTGAGGTCTAAACTTCTCATCCAATGTGAATCTAATCCTACTGAATAACCAGTATTCATTTGATATATAGTCTATTTCTCACCATGCTCAAGTATCCGACAGGCACCGAGGGTCAGGCTCATAAGCTGCTGGGGTCGTTTCTGTTTCCGACGGGACATGCTTCTGCAGGATGGGAGCGACGCAGGGGCGCATTGGCCAACACACAACTTTTATTCTGTCTCCCTGCGCACTGAAAAAAGTAGGTATCTAAATTACTTGGAGGCAAAAAAAATAAATAAAGAAAAACTAAAGTATCATCTCCAAAAATGTGACAGTGGATGCTCCGGGTTGATGAGTCTCAACAAAGCGTGTCCACGTTGGTGGCATTGTGGCGCAGAGAAAGAAAAACAGAACTAAAGTGCCATGTGACAGTTTCTCTCGACAAGTCTTCCTTTTCTCAAAACTCACCGTTGGCCCTCCTTCTCTCCACACACACACACACACAC
>NTHP01000954.1:26279-45776 GCA_003416845.1 Oplegnathus fasciatus | reverse complement strand
ACACACACACACACACACACAGCTCACTTGTTCATCCACTACTTTGCATTCAAATGGCGAGTGAACACCCCTTCTTTTGAGCCAAGAGTCCACTGCCTCTCTTTAGTAAACCCTGATACATTGACGCTCAAGTTCATCACATAATGGCCCTTGCCTGAGCTTTCGATCACTGATATGAGTCTATAAAATCTAACCCCCTCCCCGCGGGTGTCTTCCTGTGCGTAACAGAAGGAAACGGTGCGCACAGGTGGGCGCAAAAGCCAACGTCAGCTTAGTTAAATGAATTCTGTTTTTTTTNTTAAACCAGACATATTGTGTCACTTGCCACCTTGTCGCACGCGCACACACACCTATTCAAGTCTATTCAAGGTGTGGGATGTGTGTGTGTGTGTGTGTGAGATTTCACGATGCTCCCGCCGCCTCTACAACAGGCTCCTGTGTGAGCTCAGTAAACAGAGCGGCTGAAATGAGGTGGAATTTGCAACAATGGCGTTGAGGGAACACAGCTGAGTGAACATCACCCTCTCAGAGCCTCTCCAACACATAAGGCCACTGACTGGAGGCACAATGCTCCCTTTTCACCCTCGTCCCGACTGCTTACCACGTGGAGAGAGGTAATGAAAGAAAGACACAGCCAGAGTGAGGAGGAAAATAATTTTTCACCCGGGCCCTGTGACTACCCCCACCCCCCCATACACCCCCACCCCTCAACACCCCCTACCTCCTCTCTGTCTCTCTGAGGCTTGGATAGAATAATAAAATACATCCGAGGTTTGATAATAAAAAGTCTGAATGTTATAGGTCCTCACAAGGTAGCTGTGAAATCAGGTAATGATTTGAATTAATCTGAATTGTCTGAATTATTTAAAACAGGCCTTCCTTTGTTGGACAGTGGAAGTCATATTCATTTAACACAATATACAGTTTAACGCCGGACTTGTGTCATTTCTGAAGTGGGCCTATGGACACTTTTCTGTGCAAACCGAGCAGTGATTTCCGAACAATATAAAATTATTAAAAAGAAAATCATTAAGCTATAAATATGCGCGTCATTGCGTAATCGATAATATTTTGTCAAAGAGAAAGAAGTGATAACTCTAATAGTTATCAAAGAGTCGAAACGGAGAATATCGTTGCTTTTTTAACCAGAACTCTATTGTGCCAACAACGCATTCGTATTTTTCGTGCCATCTTGCCAATATGTTCGCGTGTACGACGGTCCGACGTTTTTACACCAATGTTTGGAAACAAGCGCAAAATACGGCGGTGAGATGCGCGTCCCCGCTACTGTACGGCGACCTGTTGCACGCCACGCGCGCTCCCACATCATAACAAGTTATGATTCATAAAATATTATGACTTCTACAAAAAATACAGTCCCGGATGTGCATTTCCCCCACAGGCCGCTCGTCGCCGACACAACCCCGTTAAATATAACACAAAAACAACTTACCATGTTTGAAACGATGATTTTTGGCAGCGATATTGTGTAATGACAAGGGGGGAAAAAGCCCAGGAGCTTATGTTGGGTAAGATCGGCTCCGTCTCTCAGCCGGGACACTGGCGCAGCATTTCCCTATTCACTCCCAGGGATGCGCAGTCGGACAGCCGCATTTTTTTCAATTATTTATCTCCGTCGCAAATCGCGTTTCTTTCTCTTTTGACAAAGGGTTATTATGCCTGAATGTATTTACTCATAGTCCACTGGCAGGAGGAGAAGCGGGGCGGTGCAGATAGCTGTACTCGCTACAAGGGGGAGGATTATTTTTCTTGGCCGTGCGTGCTGCTCTTCCTCCTCTCTTTGTATTTGTCGGGGCCTGCTCCTGTCAGGCCTGTCTGCGCTCTCTGCGGTACTGTCTGTCTGTCTGTCTGGTTAGCTGGCTAGCTGTCTGTCTCCCTGTCTCTTATAATTAATGGCCCTCGCCGCCAGACGGTCCTCTGGGAAACAGTGACCACGGTTACCTCCACATTGGCTCTCAGTGTGCATCTCACATAGGAGTGCAGGCCCGGGCACACACACACCTCCAATGCAGGGCTCAATCAGTCAGACGGTGATTTAAGATTTGCACAGGTGTACATGATTGCCCCCCCTCTTGTCATAAAAATCATAATTCATATTTTTCATATTTTAATAAAAAATCATATTTAATCTCAGCGATAACAGAATTTGTTCTAAATGTTGGATTATGGGCTCTGCATTTGTTATTCCTATAGATGCAACGGGTTGTCTTTACAGTCTTAAATGGGATGCTTTGGGACTCACAATGTAGGAAGCACACATGATCCAAAAGCCAAAATGGCCTTGATTGTCACCCATTTCATCAGACAAAGGCAGGCACACTGTCAAGTTTTGGTCATTTGGAGACAATATTCTGAAAATATATAGAAATGAATAAAGTCAGTTCTGCATGACAGTCCCATGAATAGACGTAGCATTCCTCTTGAATGCTTTAACATCTGTGGTTTGATATGGTGATAAAGGACTATCTAATGCGTAGTTTCTCAAAATGCGGCCCGCGGGTCAATGGTGGCCCTCAGAACCATTTTGTGTGGCCCTCGAACATGATATGAAATGCATGCATTATATTTTAATCATCCCTGCTCCATTTCAATACTTTCACTCTCAAGAGCCTAAATTACACTACTCGGCTACTGCATCAAACTGTGGCCCCCCTGACAAGCGTCTGCCAGGTTAGGTCACAAATCCTACAACAAGTTCATGGGTGAAGAGGGCAAACGTAACAGTTTCAGCGAGGCTTATTTGTGTGCATTTTTCCTGCGCGACCCTCAACCATTTGCTAACTCCATAAATAGGCACTCAGTCATCAAAACTTTGAGAACCCCTGATCTAATGGTTCTAGTAGGTTCTTACATTGTAAAACCGTAACTTTATCTTGGGATAAAATATCTAATTTCAAGGTTTAAACCTTTTTAGTTAATTGTTTTAACCCATAAATAACAGTGCTTCAGATGGTTTACATCCCATTCAATGCAATAGGCTGCAAACCTATGGCCTCAGAATAATCATTAGACGTAACGCCATTCTCTGATGATGAAAATAATATAAACCAGTAGAGCGCATACCGTACGTCTACAGCAATGGTTACACATGTTCCAGGCACAGACAAAATGATAGACACAAGAAAAAACGGTCAAAAGTGTAATTAAAGCTGATATTATCACCATGTTAATAAAAAAAGAGTCAAACAATGTGAGGCTGTAGGTTTGAGTTGAATGCTGATGTCAGCATGTCAACATTTGTTAATTAGCACTAAACACAGAGTACAGCTGAGGCTGACTGGAATGTCATTATTTTTGCAGGTACTTGTTCAAAAACCAAAATATTGGACAAATTAAAACTTTGACCTGCTGGTAGATGAAAAGTCAGAGGGTCGTCAAAGTCACTGAGATTCAGCCTCTGAGGAGGTAATTCTGAGACATTATCTGGGAACTTGGATGTCTTTATACAACATTTCATGGCAATCAAATAGTTGATGACATATTTCAATCTGGAGCAAAGTGGTGGACCCACTGATCAACATCGCCATGGCCAGAACTACAGTACCAGCAGTCAGTTGGCGTGGTGGCTCAATGGTTAGCACACGTCTCCCAATGTGACAATTATAGGTTCAATATCTCTTCAGGCAAGGCTCAACCTGTGTGAACTTTGGTCATGGAAAGAATAGCACCAATCTTATTTCAAGTAATTTGATCTTGCTTTAAGACTTCTGGTAGCTTGACATTCTGACTTATTTTAAGAAATCTTGTGAACTGAAAATCACTCACTGCACTGGGAGCCAAATTTGCTTGTTTCAAGCAAAAGAAAGCTCATATCTAAACTGTTTTTGCTTAAATGTGATAGAGCATTTTGCAGTGATCATTCATTCACCCAGCTTACTGTATCTGTTGCTGAAAGACTACTGTCTGTGATGGCATGTTAATGTCTACAGATGACAATTTAATCAAGATAATTCGCCCTCCTCCTCCTCTGCTGAACTGTGTGAGAGGATGCTAAAACACCATATGTGTCTGAGTGTTACAGTATCTGCTGGGTAGAAGGTCAGTAGTGTGCCGCATAACAGGAGCAGCACACAATTGAATTTGTCAGCAAATGATGGTGCTGTGGCAGGACAGGCAGTCTGGTTAGTGAACATCTTCTTGCTTGGGCATTTTTCCAACCTGACACTATTTTTTTATTACCATTATATTGATTAGATGTGTTGTCTTATCAACTCACAGCCATGTCTCCTGGCACACTGTAGCTGACTGGTGCTGTGGTTTAAGTCCTACATCAGTGAAGCCACTAGGTGTCTCTCAAAGACAGAAAATAGAGGCATGCTGCAATTAGCTTGAGTACATTATAATTTTTGCTAAGTTCTGCCTGATCATTTTAATAATAAAATTAACCACAAATGTAGATAATGCACATATTATATATTTTTTAAATCAATCAATGTATAACAAAGACAATACAGTAAAAACAGGTAATAAGCAAAGACATTTATATAGTAATTCACAAATAATGTCCCTCTATAACGACAGTTTCTTCAGCTCTGGCATCTTCAATTGGTCAGGCAATGTGTGTGTGTGTGTGTGTGTGTGTGTGTGTGTGTGTGTGTGTGTGTGTGTGCAGAAAAAAGTCACACAAAGCAGGATGTTAGTTTAAATGCACCAAATACAACTTGAAACTACTCTTTCTGAAGTTCACATTCCAGGTTTCCAGTTTTAAACTTTAAACTCTATGGAGAACTTACAAGCAAACAGTTGCCTATTTACACACCCAGCAGTCATGGAGTAACATTTGCATTCATTTGATGATTTGTTTCAGGCCACCTGACGAATGTAAGTCCAATATTCAAATCTCCTTTTAGCTCTGTTGGGCCTCCACCAGCTCATAAGAAAAATATGTGGTCCTTTAGCTGCTAAATGCTCCAATACGCTCGCGAGCTAGTTGCTCACTTTGTCTTCCTGCCATTTGGTGCTGGGCAGGTAGTGGTTTGGGTTTTCTTCAGGACATTTTCCCACCAGCTTAATCTTTCCTACTTTGTGAGATAGGCCCTGATCTAAGAATTGACACCTCTGATTTGTGAAGTAATACAGAAATTCAAAGTAGTTAGGCGTAACACGTGAGAAACATATGATTCAGTCTAAGCCACAATACAAGGGGTGTGATGAAAAACTCCCTCTTAAACTACTTGTTAAATTAATTATAAAGACGTCTCTGTCTGGGAAGTGTCTGTTTGCCTGTCCTGAAACTCTTTCAGCTTCATCAGAGGCATTTTACAGCAGGGAAATGCTTCCACTGTGTCCCTTATGTCTCTCCTAATGAAAATATAGAGTAGAGAGTCTATCAAAGGGCTAAGATAAACCAGAGCACTGGTCAAAACACCAGACAAATCCATGACTGAGTCCTCTGTGTCTGAGTCATTGTTACCTTTGAGAGAGTAGTAGAAGTTCCTGAAACTGAAGGGGAAAAACAAAACTGTGTACGTCCCTGAGACCAGACTCAGAACTCCCAAAACTCTCCTCCTGTTCTTCGTTTCATGTCTCATGGCTATACTCTTGTGGAGGGCTTTCCACGTGGCTGTGAAGAGACCCAGAAGAAATGGGGCTGGGAGGAGGCAGATGATGGAGAACAGAAACAAGGAGAATCTGGTGTGGATCAAGAAGATGTAATCCAAAGTGGAGTAGGCCAGTGAAAGGGTCCACAAGCAAACTGAGATCAGGATGGATAACTTTGCACTGTTCTTTGTGTGGTACCACACTGGACAACCCACCATTAAATACCTCTCTGCAGAAATCAGCAGCATGAAACCCAAACTGGAGGTCAGGCCCAAGCGGACAAACAGTCGTGCGATGCAGCGGGCCCTGGCGAAGGGGACGAAGGTGGCATCAAAAAACCTGCTCACGATAAAGACAACTGTGATCCCGATCTGAATGAGATCTGACAGGAGCAGGTTTATGGCAAAGATTGGAGCTGCTCTGTTCTCCTTGAGTAGATACAGGAGAGCGTAGCAGGCCAGGCAGACTTCAGGTAGTCCAGCGAGGAATATCACCCAGTCCACCACAATACCGATGGTATGTGTGTAATAGACAGGGTCTTTACCACAGAGAAGTGAAGCATTTTCATGTATTCCAGTCATCTGGCTGTTGTTGGACATCTGTAGAGTATCGACCTTGATGTTTTCTGCTCTGCAGTTTTTCACAGTGTCATTTTTTTGCTATTTCCAATTTATTGATGAAAGAGCATGACTGGCTTCAGCAGAGAGCCTGATAAAGTTGCGCTCATCAGATATTATTCTGCATGTCACGTCCTGCAAACACCCTGACACAAAAGCAAACACATAACTAATGACCTGTAGAGTCAAAATCCACATGTCATGCACACAAGAGAGCTAAATGAAAACACTGAGAACATTTTATAGCCGTTATATCCACAAAAGTATGCTTCCAAGTTAAATATTGGTATCGTTTGTATTTGTTTAAGTTATACAACACCAGCTATACACTGATATTACAAAGCTAGAAACTACCAAGACAATGTATCAGAAGAGGGTGAGTTTCTTTAATTGAATTACTTACTTTTGCATCTTTGTTTTACTGCAGTATTCCCACCTCTGTTTCCTGTTAGAGCAGCGGAGTTATTCGCTGTCATTAAGTCAAGCAGTCAGAGGTTTATTTGGTCCACCCATTTCATGGCAGAGGAATTATGCAAATCAGGAGTATCAGTCTTGGAGATTATAATATGAATATACTGGGGAAGTCAAGTCTGTTTTATTATGTGTTAAACAAGAAGTGGATATATGAGACCTATCCTGCTGTGGTAATATACAAAACAAGGCAAAACAGGTGAGCAGGTGATGCAGAAAGATAGAGCAGCAGTTCCAATAGCAGCCACATGTATTCATATCTCAATTGGAATCTCAACTTTGTATTTTTCATTTTATTTTGCCCAGATAGTCAGGGGTTAAACCTACACACATACAGTACAGTATACAACAAATTAATGTAATCACATACATGCTTCCACACACAAATACAGCATAAGAGATTAAAGTGAGACTATAACTTTTGCAGACATACTGTTTGATTGGAAAGAGATGCCTGGGAAGTGTAGTACAACAGGGCGTCTACAACCATGCCGGTGGCTCTGTGAGGCTGTACTTAGGCACGGTGGTGCTTTGAACTAAATGCTAAGGTCAGCATGCACATGCAACATGCTCACAATAGCAATGTTAACATTCTGATGCTAAGCAGGTATATTGTTTACCATGTTCACCATCTTACATACTAACATTTGACAACCGCTGAGGCTGATGGGAATGTCATTAGTTTTGCAGGTATTTAGTCATAAACCAAAGAATTGGACTTTTTCACATTTTTGACTTCATGATGGTGCTAGAGGAAAAGTCGGATCACGACCAAAGTTATAAAATTCATCCTGAATGCCTGTATGAAATTTCACGACACTCCATCTAATAGTTGTTGAGACATTTCACTCAAAACTACAAAAGTCAACCTCATGGTGGCGCTAGAAGAAAAGTCAAGGAATCTCCAAAGTCATTACAAGACATTCTCTGGGGACCATGTATGTCTGTAGAAAATATCATGGCAATCAATCCAATAGTTGTTGAGATATTTCGGTTTGGACTAAAGTGGTGGCGACCGACTGACTGACATTGCCATCTCTAGAGCCATGCCTCTAGAATGGCTAAAAACATCACAGCAATGAGCTCCCAAAATAAGAAAAAAAACAAAAACCAAGAGTTCTGAAATGTACCACTTTGAGTGAAAATATTTTTTGAAGAAATAAAATAATATACTTACTATATGGGGATTCAGATATGTTGGTGGCCTTCTCTTGCCTGACTAGTATCCTCCTAATGCTCATCAGAAGGTCTTCCTCTCTCCCTTTGCAAAAATTCTCAAACATCTCAGCGAGAGACTCCCCTGGTGGTGACATTGTCTCCACAGGGTCTGTCACAGTTTCCTCTTCTTCCCACTTGTCTGGCTCACTTGCATTAAGATGGAGGACACTGTCGTCCACCACCGTCCACTCAGTCTTTTTAAGAAGTCTTGTGGCTTGAGCTGGATCATCGGCCTTGATGTTGAAGCTGCGGTACCTGTTGTTACATTTCTGCAGCAGCAACTAAGGGCGCTGCCTTCACTCTCTATGAACTGCTCCACAGTGCTTCCTCCAATGCTGTCACACCAGATGAAGAGTACAAGAGTGTGTCTCCAAGCATCAGGAACCAGAAGGCTCGTGTGTGCCCTGATGGACCTCAAATGGGCCTTGGCAAAAGCAAAGGTGACGGAGACCACCAGGATGATGCCATAGGGCCCCGGAGTACAGAATGAAACACCTCCTGTTGTTCCTGCTTCACCATCTTTGGAGTGTCTTTGAGGGAGCTGGACCTCGACCAGCTAGGAGTGTCTACAAGCCGGACCATCCATCGACCCACCTGGCTTTGTCTCGCCTCTCTGTGGTGGGTTCTCCTCTTTTCTCTTAGTGGGACGCCCTGTATGGTTTCTCCTTCTCAGGTTGCCCCCAACAGGAACCAGCCGCCCAGAGGAAGCCTGATCTCTGCTAGACGATAAACCTCATCTTTCAGAGAGATAAAGAGGGAACAATCAAGAGCATGATCATGGATCCATGATCATCCATCATCAACACATTACTTGACAGCCCACATTTGTTTCCCTGAGAGCATCTCTTTCAGCTTTGACACTCTTCTCTCTCTCCTGAACAGTTTTCCACCATTTGCAGCCACCATTTTCTCTGTGTTCTTGAACTTTTATTGTTATTGTTGAGGACGTGGTATCTTCTCCCACATTTCTCCACAATCCTGCTAATAACTTTCCCTCTCTTTTCCATATACTCTTCAATAATGGTGTACATCCCCTGCCAGATGGCATATTTCAGCAAAACCAGGGTGTGATTCCATACTCCATCTCCCAGAAGCTCCAGGTGCTCTTCTACTGACTTCCTGCTCTTCTCCTCCAGTATGCTATCCAAGTCAACAACCAGCAGGAGGGTGTGAGGTCCAGGAGCACAGCAATCCCACGCTTTGGATCAACAGCATCATCATTAGCTCCACAGTCTCACCAGGGTAGAGGGTATTCCACCATCCAGGTGATTCCACCAGGGTCACCCTCCATCTGCCTGCTACCTCGCTGTGTCTCATTTTGTTTCCTGCGGTCTCATCTTCAGGGGTCAAAGCCCTCCCATACCAGTATGGTGTTTCCTGTCTCTCTTTTACCACCACATTTTCCTCCCAAGACAACAATGCAGATATCTTTGCAACAGTTTGAGTTCCCAGTTTCTGTGAAGAGGAAGCAGGAAAAAAACAAAACGCCCTGTGTTAAAAGAATGTTACTTCAGTATATACTCAACATATCCATGAGTTTTAGCTTATCTGATGCCAAAACACGTGCACAGCAGTTTATTATGACACTGACACTCTGGAAACTCTGGAAAGTCATCATGGTGGCAATTATTTTATCTTTTGTCGAGACAATCGCATGATAAACAGTAGAAATACAGTGTTCATGTTTCAAATGAATATAACAGGAATGTGCAATAGCACATATTTGATTGGCCACCACAGCACTTTGCCAGATGACATCACACTGCATTGCAGCAAGTGGAGACAGGTTCAACAACAACTGAACCTTATAATCCTCATAGGTAGGATTTATTGCAGGACTGTTGTATTAGATTGCATTAGTTTTAGCTGTGTGTGCCTACTGCCAGTTTGTATGTACTGACCATTTACAATAGATAAATACATGAAGTTAATCATATCCCTTAAATGATCAAACACTGTGCAGTCAAGATAGCTCATTCCTCTCTTTCCTCTTCAGTACTCTCGCTTCTCATTTCTCTTGGGAGTTGCCCAAAAACAACAGCAGAAATGTTACCTTGACAAAACTTTGACTATGTGATTCAATCTTGTTTGATTGAAAAAAAAANNAAAAAAAAAAAAAGCCAGCTTTTTACTGTGAAGCTGTATTACCTTGATGCTTCGTGCCGACCGCTCATACAGAAAATTCTTGAGCTTGTGTTTAAAATTGTAAAAAGGGTATGAGGAAAAAAGGAAAAATGCAAGCTCCTCCCTTCAGGTAGGCATATGACAAAGTGAAATAAACATTAAAATAGGCACCTATGAAACTGTACACCTGTGTGTAAGTGCAAATGATACATGTACAGTGTATTCCCAAAAAACAGAAGAAACTGGGTTTTTTTTCCTCACTACATGCAGTAGATATCCTGAGCTTTCTTGTTTCCTGTATACCTGGCTGCTGAAATGAATAAGACAAGTCTTCTGAGAGCAAAGGCTAATTATTGTGCCATGACCTTAATGGAAAACAGTTTGCTTCAAAGTTACCTAATAAGTTTCCCCATGCCCCCCCCCCCTCCCATCTCAGGGTCATGTGATCTCTCTGAGTCTGGTGCCATGGTTGAAGCCGACAGTGGGGGGCGGGGGTGAATCTGTTGGGATTAGCCTCCACAGTCAACATACTGACCGCACATAACACACACACTCACTGATGGCCACAGTCTGCAAACACCAGGACACCAACAGGTACGAAATCCCATTTTTGTTCAATGCATTTCTTTAAAATTTTCCTTAAATTTGGTTGAGCTGAACATACTGTATATGAGTCAGTGGTTAAACGTAGTACAAGCAGAGCACATGTAGAGTAAATCAGGCCAGCAAGCTGTCAAGGATGATCTCCTGATCCCCTGCGCTTGGGTCTGAGAGTTAACGCTTATCTAGGGTCAGTGTTACAACCCTTTACTCTTACTGTGATAACCAGCGAGTCATATTTTTCTTTCTGTATTGAGCATCAACTGTAAATTATTGTTCACTCAGTAAATTATATGTTTAAATTTCATCAAACTGTCTCACTAAATGCTAATTTAGTTCAGTTTACGTGTCAAAGAGGTCTTGATTCAACTTTATGGTGATTGTTTTGTTTTGTTTGTAGTGTTGGTGTATTACCTTACACAAGGTTATGAGGTGTTTTGGTTATTTTTGTCCACCCTGTGTGCATTTTCTCAGTAATAGTGGTTACACTGTTAAGTATCCTATTCATAGAGCACAGTAGGCAAAAGCCCAGTAGACAGGATTACTGGTCTGAGTGCACAGTCGGAGTGAACCAAGGACTTCCCATTTGCCACCAGCTCAACACTATCTATGTCTTATTACTCATCGCAGCATTAGTACCTCGTATATGTAACAGCAGCACTGATCATCTGTGGATTTTGTTTGTAATTTCATCACTGTGTTTTTTGATTTCTCTCTTATCTAAAAATTCACAATTTAGTTTGTAGCCTTGTGGGACACACACACACACCAGGGACCCTTCACTCATTATGGCGTCCCTGGAGGAAGAGCTGACCTGCTCTGTGTGCCGAGACTTCTTCAGCCAAGCCCACCCCCTGCCATGTGGTCACAGCTTCTGCCCCGCGTGCATCCGCGAGGCCTGGAGCGGCCAAGGTGAGGGCAAAAGTCGCTTTACCTGCCCCCAGTGTCAGGAGGAGCATGGTGAAGTGCTGTGTGACTGCTGCCCTCCTGAGGCAGAGAAAGGACAGCCACCGTTGGCTGTCAAGACTTGCCTGAGGTGTGAAGTGTCACTGTGTGCCGAACACCTCCAGCCCCATCTGGAGAGACCGGCGTTTAGCACCCACCTCTTGGTGGATCCGCTGGGGGACCTCTCCCAGCGAAGGTGCCCAACACACGCAGAGATATTGCGCTACTACTGTGCCGATGAGAGGGTGTACGTGTGTGGTGACTGTCTGCTGGAGGGAGGCCATGCTCAGCACAAAGTTAAGGCACTGAGACAGGTGGAAGAGGATCTGAAGGTCAGCTGGAAGACTATACAATACGTGTGTTTTTATGTTTGTTTGTGCATGAGTGTGTGGTTGCTCATATTTGTGTGACTCCACAGGTCATTCTCCAGACGCTGCTCAGAAAAGCAGAGGAGAAGCTGAAAGATGGAGAGCGAATCCTCAAAGAGCATGAGAATATTGATTCCACCATGGCTGTGAGTAAAACTATTAAACCCACAACATAATGACTGTATCTGTGGAGGATGTTCTCTACACCCTGTACTGCCCAAGTTACGACCCATAAGGGATCCCAAATTTAAATCCTCTTCATGTATACCCCTCAGACTGGCCTCATCCTACTTGATGAATATTTTCAAATGGATCTGATGGTTTGATCATGTCTCAATCACTGATCTGGCACCACCCGCCAATCTCTCATGACTGGTTGCAGGACTCTCTGAAGCAGGATGACACCCAGGTGGAGCGGCTGGGCTCAGACCTGCAGGTCCAGGTGAAGAAGCTGGTGGTCGCTCTGAGGGTGATCACCAAGAGGGAGAGACAGCAGGTCATAGAGCGTATGCAAGAAGACTGCTCCAAAGTGAGAGATGACATGAGCCAGACGCTGAGCATCCAGCACTACCTGGCCTCGCTGCTGGCAGAGACGGACCCCTTCCTGCTCATCTGGGTAAGACTCTGCTGTGCATGAGTCAGCATGCTAAACTGAACATAGCAAACATTATACCTGCTAAACATGAGTATGTTAAAATTGTTATTGTGAGCATATTGCCATGTTAGCGTTAACATTTAGTTCAGCCTCTAGCCTGGCTGTAGATTCTTAGTCTTGTTTGGTTCCCCCCTGTGTCTTGATAAATACTAAACAAACATAACTTATTGGTATTTCCTGTGTTGTCCTGTGTGACACATCTCACCTCATCTGGCAGAACCAGAGTCAACTTCCTGCTCAACAGGAGTCAGATTCTGTGTATGCGTTCACATACTTGGCCAATTAACCAGATTCTGATTCAGAGAAATTGAACGGAGGATACATTTTGATACTTTTTTTCACATTGCTGTCAACAGGGGACAAAAAAAATCAAAGCCCCTGCTTTCAGTATTTCTCTGTAACATTAAATATCAATGAGAGTTTAACACTGAAAAACTCTGTTATCTGTGTTATCTGTTTCATGCGGACTGTATTGGGTGTGGTTTGATCAGATTTGATTGACAGTGGCACACAAGCACAGGAAAATACTGTCATCAGATCCTGATTCAAATGTTGTTCAGTCATGTTTAGTGCACTATGTGGTGTCACCATCTTCCCATTGGGCCCAAACCAGTGAGAAGAGAACAGGCAAAATGGCACAGACAGTAGTCATCTGAGAAACAAGTAAAACTTTCCTAACTTTGGCAGAAAACCTAGTGTTAATGTTGGACCCTGTCACTAGTGGTAAGACGCTGAGGGAGAAAAATATTTTCAGGGCCTTTAAACTGTCTGTTGTTATAGCACAAAGCCAATTGATCTTCTCAGAAAAGAGGCAAATAGTTTCTCCAGAGGCTGTGATGCTTTTTGTGTTTTAATCTTTCATGTTGTCCATCGTGTAGGAAAGTCTTCCTTTTGGTGACGTGAATGCTATTTACCATGTCCACTGATGTCCACTGATTTGCATGACATATACTGTACCATATGCTCTGTGTAAGCAGCTGCTTGATGATAGGAAGACCAGATAATATAGCTTGAATGTTGGTATCTCATAGCTGAGAAAGTGTGTGTTCAATGAACACAATGAATAAATGTACTATATGCTGTCCACTATGGTACACAATGCATTATATTTTCTGGATTGTATTACAAAGAGGTGAAATATTTAGAAATGTAACCCATAGAAGAGGCGGTCATCAGGTTTAGTACTTTAAGTCCAAGCTATGCAGCAGAGCCATAAGTTTGTTTACAACAAGTATTATTTAATGTATTATTATTTTAAAATGTTGTATAAGCTCATATATTGTGGAAAATAAAAAGTACAGGGCCACAGATGTTGCTAGTTATATTTCTGAGTGAGGGTTTAACCTTGTGTTTGTTTACTTTCTCATCCAGCTGGGCAGATTCACAGGGACATTTGTAATTTTATGGTATATTATTCTCAGCTGTCCTTCACTCTTCTTTCCTCAGGCCTTTCAATCAGATGACACAAAGTAAGTCTAGAACAAGTTGATAAGACTGTTAGGTCCTCAGGTGACCTTAGGCTATGTCCTTAGATGTGTTGATATGTGTGTGTGTGTGTGGGCAGTCTTTATTTGTATGTGGTAGATAGACGAGACAGCAAGACAAATGAACGGATGAATGCAGTTATTTCATTACACAGGCCTTTAATCCATATGTACTCATTCCTTAAAACAAAGTCGTTTTCCTGCTGCAATATGTGTCATGCTCTTGTATTCTAGGTTACTGGCCGACCTGAACAGCCCACTCTTCACCCCTGATGCCGTCAGTCTAGACAGGAAACACATCTTGGAGGACATAGAGAGCAAGTACCGAGAGTTCATCACCGCCACCCTCCGCTGCCTCAGTGAACTCAAGAGGGAGCTCTGTGAGTGGCATTTATTTAACTTTCTTAAAGGAGTGGTTGGACATTTTGGGAAATATGCTTATTTGCATTCTTGCCGAGGGTTAGATGAGAAGATTGATACCACTCTAATATTTCTCTGTTGCTAACAAGCCTGGCTGTTTTCCCCTGCCTCCAGCCTTTATGCTAAGCTAAGCTAACTGTTTTCTGGCTCAGCATCATATGTACGGTATCAACATGAGGGTGGTATTGATCTTATCATCCAACTTCCGAAAAGGTCAAATGTCAAGGATGATAACATCATCTTCCAAATTGATTGATTTTGCACTTTATGTGATTTAATATTTATTTGTATGGAATTTTTGGAGATTTTATATGTTAAAGTAGCCTATCACAAGTGATTCTATGTGTGGAAGACTGTGTACAGGTATTGTTGCATCTCAACAATATGTGGGTGTCAACTGGAAACATTTCTCAGTTCATAAAGAGCAAAGAGAACTTGTTGTTTTTCCATGAGCAGCAACATACTGTAGGTTCTGTTTTACCCACCAGAGTGAGTTAACCGGCAGAAATTGCAGTAACATAAAGTAATGTAACTCAAGCAACTAAATATATACTGCATGTTTTCATTTACTTTATTGTTTTATTTCCCTCTCATACAGTAACCAGTCCTTTGACTCTGGACACTAACACGGCCCATCCACTGTTGAGCATCTCTGATGACCTTCGCTCAGTGGCGCGAGTTAAAAACCGCCTGCCCTGCGCTGCTCACCCCGAACGTTTTGACCACTGGCCGCAGGTCCTCGCCATCCAGACCTTCACTTCTGGGACTCACTACTGGGAGCTGGAGGCCGAAGGATTCTGGGATATCGGTGTATGCTATAGAAGTATTGGACGGAAGGGAAAAGAGGGCAACGCCTTTGGGAACAACAAGGTATATGTGCCACCTACAGTAGTTGAGTTAGTTGATAGCACTTTAAAGGTGATATACATATCACATTTTTTAACATTAATCTATAGTTTTTGTAAACAAATGAAATGAGTGGGAGCCTCTGTGTGATGCCAGTGGTATTTGTAGTGCTACTGTTTTAACCACGTTTACCATGAACGCTTCCCTGGCAGCACTGAGTTTTTGTCTGGCTTCAGTGAAAATGAACTCTGTTCATTTGTGCTTAACAACAGAACACTCTTTCTGTGCTGTAAAACAATCTTCCTTCTGTGCCCTAATGCAAATCAACATTTTTGTGTGTTTTATGGGGTGACACACAATGTAAGGTGCAGCACAATTGCTTGTGGAGACTGCCAGCCCAATCAGCAATTTCTGTCAGTTATACTAATGTTTCAAAATTGACATGGCACTAGCTGGATTAACATCCAAATGTAGTGCAGATTTTTGCCAAATTTTGAGAAAATCTGCGAAAGAGTTGGCTGGTTGAGATAAGCAGCTGATGCTAATTCTCCAGTCGGGTTCCATTAAACCACTGCAGATGTTGTGATTAAAAGAGCGTTGGTCAAACGGTGATAAACTATGTATGAAACATGGTGGAAATATGGCATTTATGTTTGTTTCATGTGTTATTTGAGGAATGTTATAGTCTCCTCATTGCTCCACACAGATCGGACTGCTGACATTTTTCATCTCTTCAGCAGAAGCTTCAGTGTTAAGCCACATGTTTCATGTACAATTTGTTCGCTAAGTCTGTGTCCATTGCACTTTGTCGCATTTATCAACACATCAACTTGTCAATTTCAGCCAAACATAAAAACGTTTTTACGATACATTTCAAGATTTTTTGGGAATTTCCTGCGTTTCCACTCGAGGTTTTTTGGGATGGGAAACCCACCTACTATTTTACTGATCAGAAATGATCAAAGTACACAGTACAGAATGATGAGGACATGCACACTGTACCGTTTTGCTTAAAAATCACTTAAACAACTAACTAAACTAAATTGTTGCCAATTAATCAATCAATTAATCAACTAATTGTTTCAGCTCTAGTTTCAACCAAAAGGAAAACTTAAAAAGCCTTTGTTAAATTTCCAGGTATCATGGAGTTTGACACAGCAGCACGACCGGAAGCTGGCTGCCTGGCACAACCGCAGGAAGACCCGCCTCACGTACCAAATGACTGGCAACCGAGTTGCCGTCGCTGTGGACTACGGCGCAGGCACCATCACCTTCTCCGAGGTGGGCCCATCCAGCAACCTCACACATCTCCACACTTTCTCGACCACATTCACTCAGCCGGTGTGCTTAGGCTTTGGACTCTACAAAGCTGAGCTCAACAGTCGCATCTCTATCATCAAAGTCTGAGGTGGAGAAAAGGGAAAGGAGGACAGAGCTGACGGGCACTGGGCTGGTTTAACTTTGACAAAGCCATGCCAAGACAAAGTGTTGATTCATTTCCTCACTTCTGGAACCGCACAAACCCTGTGATGAAACTTTTACCATGAGCCTCTCTGATGTTTCTCTCACCGCAGACATCAGGCTGAGCTCGTCTTCTTTCTCAATAAAGACACAAAACCATATCTCCCAAAACTGTCATCAGATGATATTGACATGGACATAATTTGCAACAGAGAAAAGTGAGAATGGGGCCTTCGGCGAGTGAATATGAGTGAAACCAAGCTGGACAGCATGATGGAGAGGCTCCTGAAAAAGGACAGAAATAGGTTTTCGTAACAAAATTGCAAGATTGCTATGTGCTTTTCATTCCACAGTGATTAGAAATGCAGATGACTGGTGAATTAAAGATATTTCAGTAACTCATCCCATACTTTGTTAAGCATCACTGATGGTCTACCTAATGAAACAAAAATATCTTCATACAGAAATTGATGCATATATCCTGTTAATCCAGTCTGATATCTGCTGTAGTGTCTTATAAAAGAAGCTACCAGGCTTCATAAAGCATTAGAGGTGTAAATGTTTTCACATGAAGGTGCACAAGCAAAATAAGAAGGAGCGTTTGATCCTTTTTAACTCAGCTTGAAAACACACAAGAAGGAATCTCTGATTTGATTGGATATTAAAGGAAAAAAGGAAAACAGCTGCCACTCACTCGCTAGTGTTGCTCTTTGAAGCAGCTCAGATGCCCAATTATCTTCCCATTTTCTTTATTTCGCTGTAAAGGTGAGTGGGCGGATGTAACATAGAGGGTGAGAAAGAAGCAGACGGAAAGGGGGGTGGCTGAGAGAGAGGGAGAGCGAGAGAGAGAGAGAGAGAGAGAGAGACAGGGAAAGAGAGAGAGAGAGAGAGATCAGAGCATACTCTGGCTTGGTTACGATCAGACTGACTGCCGCGCTCTGAAATAATGTGAGCAGGTGAGCAAGAGAACAGGGATTTTTGACCATATTACGATACTCCACCCGGGAGGGAACAACCGTTTTCCACCTGATATGGAATACAAGATTGTTCAGACGGAAACAGGTGATCATCTATTCTTTATTCACTTAGAATACTAGGATTGTACTGCACAGCAGCAATAGCCAGGTCATTTTAGAACACTTGTTTTAAGGTGAATAATTGATAATTTAGCAAGAAGGTGGATCCTTCTCCAACCAAAAAGCAGCTGTTTTTGTGTTTGATGGGAAAGAAAGAAATGTTTTCACACATGCTGTTGCTCATCTTGGTCAAAGATTAATGAATGATATTTAAAAATGTACTGTTTGGAACTTAATGGCACCAGGGGTCAAAAAAGGCTCTAATCCCCGACTTAATGTTTAATTTCTATGAGTTAAACAACAGAAAGGTTGTGGAACTTGGAGAGAAAATAAAAGAAAAATGCAAAAAGTGATATTTTTATGTACTATATATGGGTCCATAAGTGTGAAACAAAAGCACGAGTGAGAGAGAGTGTGTGTGTGTTGTGTGAGGGAATGCGTGTTGAGCAGCGTTGGGAGGGAGGGGGGATACGTGTAAAAGACAGATGGTCACTCAGTGGAGTTGTTCCCCCACTCCCTCTCTCTTTCTCACTCCCTCCTGGGTCCTACATCTTTTCCCTGTCACCTCTCCAGAATCTTACCTCATCTGTTTTTTTTCCCTCACCTCTCCTCAGCACCTTTTATCACCTCATCCCTCTCTCCACCAGTTAAAGACTAAACTCGGATCTTCACTCACGTTGCTGCACGTTATCTTTTCAAACCCCTCCTTTCTTCCCTTCCCCAGCTACTTCTCTTCTGCCTTCTTGTCAGTTTTTTTGCTGAAGAAATCAACTTGAAAATACCAAGAGATTTTCTTGTGATTGTCATTCTGGCCCCTGCTGACACAGCACGTAGGACACCGAAGAGATTTGGGATTTGTGGGGGCAAACAAGACAACTAGACAGAAAGGGAGTGATTGACAGCTATGGCCAATGAATTCTGAATATTCTCTGAATATTATTTGGTTCTGAGACCCATCTGCTGGATCTATTGCTGCCTGGCTGCATATTAACGTACAAAACTGCGTAGTGGTTAACGTCTGGAAGATTTTCACAAAGACAGCTTCTTTCACTATAGCATGTTTGTTTCCATTTCAAGTTGTCCAAAGTGACACTTCTCTACAGTAGAATCAATCCGAGATATTCGACTAAACATCCCCAGGTTCAGTCATGCATCCCAGGTCAGTCACCTTCGACCTCCCCATACTGTTGGCCGTGCTCTTGTTGTGGGGCCCAATGGAGTCTAGGGGCCAGAATGACACAGAGCCCATCATCCTTGAGGGGAAATGCTTGGTCGTATGCGACTCCACTCCTTCATCCGAGCCCGCCGGCAACGCCCTGGGCATGTCAGTCCGCTCCGGCTCCGGCCGGGTGGCCTTCTCTGCCAGCCGCCAGACCAACCACGAGCCCACGGACATGAGCAACCGCACCATGATCATCTACTTTGATAATGTGAGTATGTGACTGCTTATGTGCCTTTGAGTTACAGTATGCCATTTTCCTGTTCAGATAAAGCCCTTTCTTGACATGAGAGGACAAATTACTTACAAAAATTGTCCATAGATCAGAGATCATAATAGGTCAGATTATGTTTGAACAAAGTTCTCCACTGTAGTTTTATCTGAGATGTCTCCCTATTTCACAGAATAGGATCTTTTTACCCCCCCCCCCC
>NTHP01000954.1:791-26083 GCA_003416845.1 Oplegnathus fasciatus | reverse complement strand
CCCCCCCATGCTGTACTCACAGTGTTTTGTAGTCAGAGGTCTTCTGCCAATAGGATGCACATATAATTAGAGTTCTGACAGTGAGGAAAAATGCTAATGAGGTAAACACTCAATTTTTAGACTCACAGTGCAGCCGTGCTGCAAGGGCTGCATTTACATGGGCACTGTGGGCTTTTTTGGAAATGTAAATGTAAAAATATAACTCAGTATTTTGGGAGAAGTCTGAGATGCAACTGCATGGACAAAAAAATGACCCAAGTGACCCTGGAGTGAGCAGGTATATAGTAGTTAGGGGGAAAATCTTTTAACAGTATTCCCACTGTTTATCACTGGTCTTCCAATGGTTTTTATATTGCCACACCTTGTAAACCCTTTATAGTTTCACGTGTGTATCACACATCATCTTGCCATCCTCCTTTTTTCTCCCTCCCTTGCTGTTGCATCAGATTTTGGTGAACGTGGGCACTCATTTTGACCAAGAGAGCAGTGTCTTCCTGGCACCAAGAAGAGGCGTGTACAGCTTCAACTTCCATGTTGTAAAGGCCTACAATAGACAAACTATTCAGGTACAATATCTCAACTATGACACTTATAGTTTTCATTGCAGTGGACAAACATGCACTCTCTGATCCCCTTATCTGCTCTTTCTTAGGTCAGCCTGATGCTGAACGGCTGGCCAATGATTTCAGCTTTCGCCGGGGACCAGGACGTGACCAGAGAAGCTGCCACTAATGCCGGCCTGGTGATTATGGAGAAGGGGGACAAGGCCTACCTCAGACTAGAGAGGGGCAACCTGATGGGAGGCTGGAAGTACTCCACCTTCTCTGGGTTCCTGGTCTTCCCCTTGTGAGGAAGGTGGAGGGGGAGCAGGTTGAAGTGTTGGAAGGGTGATAGGAGGAGGATTGGGTCGAGCAGCAGTGAGAATGAGTGAGAGAAAAATGAAAAGTGGTAGGAGAAAAGGAAAGCTTCAACCTGTAACTCTTTATACAATGCATGAAAGGATGTGTTTTATGCAAAAATGAGATGAGGATTGTGCAGATTAAGATAATTCTCACTTAAGACCAAAAGAAAAGGAGGGGGAAAGAGGTAAAAACATTCAGCAAACATGATTTATCTGTGGATTTGATTTGCTCCATTTCTGTGAATAAATATGTGTTGGGTTTGTATAAGAGATATTTTAATTGTGACAAAATTATAAAGTAGCCATGTGCAATGTGGGCTTCTGTGCTAAGATTGCTTTTTTTTTTCATTCAAAATGATTAAATCACTGCTGTGCTCCACATGGCATCCTGTCTAGCTAACAAACTTGCCAAACTAGCCCTTTACTCTGCAGTGTCGTATGACGGATGCTCCTCTATATGCCTGTTAGTCTCCTGCAACAAATGTTTATTTACACAGAAATTTCTATTGGGGAGAAAATATTAAAATAAAGTCATATAAAGTTGGCCCAGTCGCTCTTTATTTATGTACAGGAATGCATGCGTTGTCAAATAATCCTTTCCACAAACATCTGAAGAGAGGAAATAGTTTATGAATCACTGCTAAACTAACATACAGAAATAACTGAGTTGATATTGTAACACGTCAGGGGTGGGGAAGTTTAATCTGCTCATGCAAAACAGTGTTCCTCCCCACTCTCGTGGTACTACCCAGTGCCACGGCAGCTGTTTGTAAATATAGCTCTCACCAGCAGAGCTGGCGTTGGCGTGGACCAAGCAGAGCAGCATGGGGCAGAGTGTAAGTGTGGTGAATAGCGGATACTCCTCGCAGGGCCGCAGACAGATGGAGGCTTTGGCGAGCAGGCAGGCTCTTCTCTACAGGGCTGCCATGGATAAAGTGTGGTGTGCTGTCACATGTAGTCACTTACGCTTCCCTTGTTCATGACCACCATCCCTCTCTCTTTCTCGGTCTGTCGGTCTTATATCAGAATCACACTTTTATGAGTTTAAGACAGGCCGCTAAGCATTCCTGGAAATAGAGAACCAAAGACGTTAATTCATGGTGTCACATTAATGCACTGACTGAAGAAGTTCCTTTGACCTCAGTTCCTTTGCAGAAAATTATAGCCTTAAACATGATATGAAAATCCAGGCTGGATTACCAACCGTATGAAACAGGCAACTTTCTCTGGAGCCCCAGACCCTGAGGGACCTGCAAAAGCTGCAGGTTCCCTGTGCAGCAATTGGTTTGTAGTAATATCGTTAATTGTGACTTTGTTTGGGAATTTGTACTACTAAAATACAATATCATTTGACATGATTGGGGCCCTGTATCAAAATCTAGTTGTGAGACTTTCATTATTTCATCTTATTTGGTGCTTACATGGTGCATATTCCTAAATTAATTTGTGATTAATCAGATTAGGCCTCCAAGTAACGATTATTTTCATTATCGATTAATCTGTCGATCATTTTCTCAATTAATCGATTACTTGTTTGGTCCATAAAATGTCACAAAATGGTGAAAAATGTTGATCACTGTTTCCCAAAGCCCAAGGTGACGTCCTCAAATGTCTTGTTTTGTCCACAACTCAAAGATATTCAGTTTGCTGTCATAGAGGACTAAAGAAACCAGAAAATATTCACATTTGAGAAGCTGAAATCAGAGAATTTGGACACTTTTTCTTAAAAAATGACTCAAAATGATTAATTTATTATCAAAATAGTTGGTGATTAATTTAATAGTTGACAACTAATTGATTAATCGACTAATCGTTGCAGCTCTAAATCAGATTACCACAGAACAAACCTGCTGGGACCATACACAAAAAATATAAGGAACAGGGTGTTAATGTGGGCCAGTTTCTGCCCATGTGCCTCCTAGCAGGATAATCTGGCCATTCTTTAAATAAAAACTGAGAATCTAAAAAATGAAACAGCCAAAAACTAATAATCACATTTCAGTCTGAGGGCACTAGAGGGCGCCAAAACCCCGACTACACAGGACTGAATCAGTCATCCAAACACACAAGTCATCACACTGGTACCTAGAAGAAAGCTGTTAATGATACCTCAAAATGTAATAATAATGAAAAAAAAAACCCATCAATGAGCCCAGTGGGGTTTGGATGTATATTTTTTATAAAGTAATAAAGCAACATCACAAGATGAGGATGATTCACGAGCTGTAGCCACTGTAATAAAACCCTAAAAAAACTGACAGTGTCATTCAGAAACAGGCCTGTCGGGTTGTGCGCTCCATTAACCCTTTGAGATGATTAAAACACCGCGTATCTTTCTCCAGTCAGCTCTAAAAGGCCTGCGCTCTCTGATGTGAGCATCTAAAACAGTAAAACAGCAATGTTGAAGATCACTCAGTCAAATGAGCCCAGCTAGGCCGCATTTATTGTTTTCTCAACCTAACTACGGGTCTCATCCCGCCCAGAAGCAGGCCGTGCTTATGACGGATAGCGCGTACAGCCAATCACATAGCCGCATGTTGCCGGCTTGGGAGAAAACGGACCAATCAGGGTTTGATAGCATCCGAGGGGCACGCTTTCTACGCTTTCTCTGGCAAGAATGTTAGTTCCTGCTCTTCCCTGGCCGTTTCCTGTAATCGTACAGTGTTGTGAGACGGAGAAAGCCATGTGTGTCGATGCAAAGGTAAATTTAGCACCCCGAAATTATTACTGCGAGAGTTAGGGCAGTGGTTGTGATGGTTATTTTCAGGTATTTTTGCCGAAAAATAGACGCAGACCAAGCGAAACAGTATTGCGGCCTAACCCGTGTCTGAACGTTGACGGGCAATGGTTATTGTGGCACGTTGCTTTGGTTTGGTCCGGTTTGTTGATGAGATTGAAGGAGTCCGGTAGGCTGAATGGTTGGTAGTAAATGACAGAGAAGCGAGCTAACGGGTCCGAACACACAATACACCGTGTTTGTGAGCCTGAGTGTGTTTTCGGTGCCACACACGCTTTTGTAAGAGGCACATCTTGGTCGCGGTACAAGCTAATGCTAGCCGACGGGTTTGTGAGAAAGACTGCAACCTCGAGCAGAGAGGAAAGCATCCTGCCACTCCAGCATCAGTACCCTCCTCGTCTGACTTCACTACCAACTATTTTCATTCACTGGATCTTCCCCGAGTAGTCTAGCTTTCTATATTACTGTTGAAACTGCTTACTTTTATTTTTAGTGGGGTTTTTTTCTAATATCACATTGAAACCGTTTTCTGGACACGGTGGCTGCGAGTTGTGTTATATTCAAAAACAATATTTGTCTTTAATCCAGTGGTAGTCGTTAGTTTACTGTGCTGTATATGTGTTTTTAACCTTTTTTGATCATTAAATGAATTCACTCACAGTAGAGTAAGCTTGATCATTTCAGTCGCAGCTCTGAAGAAGGTGACTGCAGGTGTGTTCATATGAAAGTTGTCTGTGATTTAGTTAACCATGCACGTTCTTTCCTTGCATTAGGAGCCAAACTTCAGTGAATGATGTTGTGATGTTGATGTGCATCGAAGAAAAAGAGAAAAAAAGAAATGTAGCTGAGAAGGAAAGGAGGACCAGAAGTTAGAGGAATGATGGCATTGCCTGCTCCTCGCTATCTTTTTACACTTAAACACATTTAAACTATTGAATGAGGCACACCAAATTTCAGTTGTTGTATGCAGGTTTGATCTATATAATAAGCAGTACAGCATTTGTTTAAACAATATAAAAGTCACTAACTTGTGCTTCATTGACATCACTGTTTCTCCTCTTTTACCAGCTGTTCACTTAAAAGTTGAGAAGAACTGGACTGCGACTATTTAGCTTCCATCTCGGAGTCTTTTTAAACGTGCCCGTCTCCCTGTGTGGAGTGGGCAAGATGGCAGACCCCATCATGGACCTCTTTGAGGACACACCCCTGTTTAACCTGGATGCCCTACCGGACGACTCCTTCTCTCAGGGCTCCTCAGACCCTGTGGAAGAGGCCCTTAAGCTGGCGTTGGGCCAAGTGGACCCACCAGCCGAGCCTGAGCTCGTGGTCAACGCAGGCCTTAATGTTCCTGTAGCAGCTCCCGCCATCCCGGACCCTGCCCCCGTTCAAGTCCCCACACAGCAGCCAGTGCCAGTGGCGACTGCTCAGACTGTTTCCATAGCTGCAGCTCCCGCTGGAGCCGTGGCCCCTGCTCCCGCCCCTGTTGATACTGTACCTCAGATCCAGACCACCATACCCATTTCCAGCAACACCAGCGGGGCCACCAGTAGCACTGTCCTGCTGAGCTCACCTCTGACTGTTTCCAGCTCCCCGGCCACCACCACTGCCACCACGCAGCAGCTCACACAGATAACTCACCAGCTCACTCCACAGCAGTTAGCTGCCATCACACAGCAGGCCGGTGGTAAAATTGTCATTCTCAAAGGTCCCCAAGGCCAAGCCCAGGTGCTGCAGACTGTATCAGGAGCCACAGGCCAGACCAGTGGAAAGGTCATCCGTGTGTTGTCTGGCGCTCCTCTTAAACCTGGCATGTCCATACTACAGGGGGGGACCGTCTTGAATCAGGTGAGCCCAGGACAAGCTCAAGTCAAGGTGGGTGCTGCAGGGGTGCAGAGGCTGCTGCAGTCTCCCAACGGGCCAGTGAAACAGATGCTTCTGACCTCCATGCCCCAGCAGGTGCAGCAGACGCAAGGCCAGACGATTCAGGTGCAGATCCCAGCCCAAGCACAGATGGCTCAAGGCCAGACTCAAGTCCAAGTCCAGCCCCAGGCCCAGACTACCCAGATCCAGGTACAGCCCCAAGGCCAAGCAGCTCAGATCCAAGTCCAGGCTCAGGGCCAGGTGCAGCTCCAGCCAGCCATGCAAACGCAGGTAAGCCTTTTCTGCCACAACAGGCAGACCGCAAGGTCTCGCCCTGACAGCTGCACCACAGCAGGAGACGCTCGGAGTGGTTTTATGGTTTGCTATCAGGGTCGTTGCTGAATTTCTCAAGCTGCATTTTTAGGTCAGTCTTTTTCCTCAGTGTCATACTGAGTCTCATTCTGGTGTATCTGATTCTAGGGTGGCGAAGCAAAGCGGATCACCCTGGTTCTCCAGCAGCCCTCCCAGGCTGGCTCTGCTCTGCCAGCAGGTCAAGCTGTTACAGCCCAGCAGCAGGTTACACAAGTCCAGCAGGTTCAGACAGCCCAAGGGGTCCAGCAGCAGACCCAGGCCCCAGCTAGACTAGTGCTGGGTCAGCTCCCCGGAGGCAAACTGGTGCTCCAGGGAAGCCAGCTAGCAGCCCTGACCCAGGCTCGCGCTGCAGGCCAGGCTGGAGGGCAGCCCAAAGTCCTCACAATTCAACTACAGGTGCAGCAGCAGCCCAACCAACAAGGAGGGGTTAAGGTGAGAAAGAAGTGTTTCAAGAGTTTGGAAGCACCTATTTGTTTTGTTTGAATCAGATTAGTGTTTTCCTACAGTGTATTTAATTTCTTTTTCCTCTTCTCTTGTTTGTGACAAACTACTCTGAGCTCTGATGTTCTCTTTTGTGATAAAGTTGCTGTGTTTTTTTAAGAAACCATGCAATCTGCCAGTTATTCTCTACCGATGCAAGTGACGGGGCTTTGAATATTGCTGATATTAATAGAAGCAAAAGTTTTTCCCAACACTCAATATTGACATTTGTCTGCTTGTCAAGTTTTCAATCATTCCCCGATGATTTCAGGTGGTGTATTCTGAAATCTGACCTCCAGTGACATATTGCTGCCCGGCAAAACGCCTAACTAACGCAACAAATGTGTCTCTGCGTGACTAATATTTTAGTTTGCTAACATTTGTGTCGGACTAAAGCAGTTGTTTCTGCTTGTTTTGGATGTGTAAACTTAATATTGCATGTACTGTTACAGTACACCGCAAAAGAACAATGGCTACATTTGTGTACATTCCCACATTGGCTCTGCTAACTAATATCCATTCCTAGTTAATGTTACCGCTAGCTTCTTTTTTTCCCCCCAGCCATATAAGGACAGTCATTGTTTTGAATGACACCTCGTATGTAAGTGTATATCTGATGCAGTGGAGTGGACAAGTTCTAGAAAAAATCGAGGATAAAGAAAACAGTAGGAATTTTATATCAGATTTCCCCTTGTCCTTGTTACATAAGACTGAATGGTTTCAGTTTAAAAATCAGCAATGTGGCTCTTTATATGGAGCAGTAGAGTCAAATTGAGTGTTGGATCTTAAAGTTACATAACCTCCAAATGATGTTCCACATAGCTAAATTATCACAACATTATTTATTGTATAGATATACATCTTGGGTGGCTTTCTGTTTAGTTAATTATTAGTGTTATATTGTCATGGCTGTATTTACATTGATTTTGAAGGGTTTGAGATGAAAAGATCCACATCAGTTTCATCTCTGTGTATTCAGAACAGAGAACGGTCCAGGATGTGTTTAGCCTAGCGTAGCACAACGTTTGGAAGCGAAGGGAAACGGTTAGCTAAGCTCTGTCAAGGTGTCTTTTGTAACTCAAAAGCTGTCACAAGATTTCACAGGGTGTCCGAGTGTTAAAATCCAGCCAAATTCTGAGATCATATCCTGTAGTTGCTTTGTACTGTGTTACATCTAACCTGACACTGGCTTGTTAGGTTTAGTAATCTACTTCTTTGGTTATTTTCAAAAGGGACTGTGGCTTGACCTGTTTCTTCTTTCACTCTCACAGTACCAGCTGGTCTCAGGAGCTGGCAATACTGGCAGCCCACAGGTGTTGCAGATCTCACAGGGCCAAGGAGGACAAAGAGTTGCGGTGCCGCTCAAAATGCTTCTGCAGCCACAGGTAGACCTCCAGATGTGCTTAGACGTTTTCTTATTTTATATACATTAGAGGGGAATTATTATTATTTTATTTCTTATAAAATGTGACAGAAAGTGCAAAACGTTTTCTGCTCTCTTAAACATTCTCCTTCACACAGACAAGCTCAGCATCCTCAGCTGGAGGCACAGTCTCTGTGGTGAAGGTCATCAACACGTCAACCGCAGGCCCCTCCACTACAACCACCACTCCGTCCCAGGCCATCCGCATCACCAAGGCCCCTGGCGAGCCTGCCTCTGTGCGACGAGTGGAGATCCTGTGCAAGCAGGAGAAAGCAAACCGTATTGTGGCTGAAGCTATAGCCCGGGCCAAAGCACGTGGTGAGAAGAACCTGCCCAGAGTCCTGAACCAGGATGAGCTTCCAGCCACACAGACCTCCCCAGAGACGGGGGGCACTGTGACTGTGGTGTCTGCTACTAAGAAAAAGAGCAGCGGAGGAGGAAGTAAGAAGAAAAGTCCTGTAGCTGGAGGAACGACTCCCAAAACCGTTGGAGGGGCCGACAAAAAGGGCAAAGTGAAGACACCAGGAGGAACTACTGGAGTGGCTGGAGGCACAGTAATACCTGGAGCTGGGAACAAGAGCAAGAGCAAGACTAAAACAAAGTAAGTGATACGTACAGTATGTGAGGAATAAGTGAGGGAGGGAATCATTTGAATTTAACGTACCTCTGTATGTTTGGAAATGTGGTCTTGAATAAAAGGTAATATTTATTGCTTTCTGACTTTGTCTTTCCTCTCTCCCCTCACCCTGCTGCAGCACTATTACCCTAGTGGGAGCAAAGAAAAGAAAGAGAAATGCATCCTCAGACCACTCTGATGGGGAGCTGAGCCCTGCCTCACCTGCTGCGCTGGAGGATGACTTGATTATGGTACAAACACACACATGGTCACATAAATAAGATCAGCTGCTCCTTTGGAAATTTCCCCAATATTATCAGAGCATACAGCTCTGTTATTGCTTCAGTGTGAAAGCTGCAAAATCCAGGAAGTTAGGTTTCATTAAAGCTCATCCTTTGTTAACACATGACAAGCTTCAGTGTTTTTGCACTTTATTTGTGGTTGCACTAATTACCCGCCCGTGTATTCTGACATTTGCGACATCAAAACATTTTTAGCCCCAACCCTGGACTAGTTTCCCAGTTTGCCTGTTAGCGCAGCAGCAGGGTCGTTGTGAAGCCTTGTTGCCTCCCTGTGAGAGGGTTGGCAAATGCCCATTTAATTTCTGGCACATGGTAATCGTTAGAAATCGTGTTTGACAACGCGGTTCAACAAGCCACAATGTCGCATTTGCCAATGTTAAAATGTAGATTGATGGTCAGGTAAAATGAAATGACATCTGACGTACCTACGTCTAGTGGCGCCTGGCCTGCACAGAGCATTTCAGTGGTTCTCGTGGGAGACTGCCAGAATTCAAATGTGACTGTTATTATTTACACTCTGTATGCTGAGGGTGATATTGTCTCAAATGACGAAACCGATTTCTAGTGAAACCTGTTTTACACAATTGACAAAGAATGCTTCTGTTTTTGTGTCTGAATTAAAGCGGAAAAGTTCTGTACGCAGAGGTGGAACATTTAATCATATCCGTTCTCATTTTACATACGTTTTACATCATGGCGTGTGCCCATGTGGATTTCTGTTTTCATCTGCTTGAACTTTTTTGCTTGACCTTTTTAAAAACACACTCAACTTACACCTCTCTCTTCTGGCCAGAAGAGGCGCTCCAATCGTGTGGTGAAGAGGAAGAAGTACACAGAGGACCTGGACATCAAGATAACAGATGATGAGGATGAGCAGGAAGATGTGGACGTTACTACGACCGCGGCAGCTGTGGCCTCCATCAGTGGCGGGACAGCAGCGCAGCTTAAACAGGAACTGGAGCTGGATGGAGACGGACAGCCTAGCATGCAGTTCTTTGTGGTGAGTGTAGAAGTACTGTAACAGTTGTTTCTTCCGTGGTGAGATAGAAAGGCTTGTCATAAAGACATGGACGCTGATTGAATTGGGGTGGGTTTGTTGATTTATTCATAATGTGTATTTGAATATTTAGAGGATTGAAGGTGTGTAGGTCAACAGTCTTTAGTGTATTACTTTTTTATTTTTACAGGAAAACCCAAGTGAGGAAGATGCTGCCATTGTAGACAAAGTTCTGTCTATGCGGTTAACCAAGAAGGAGGTATGTTTATTCCATTTATTTTATTAAATTCCTGTACAATTCTTGAATTAATTTAATTTAATCTATTGTTGAGAAACATAAAAACCTAAAAACCTGTTCTTCTCTTCAAGGTGACCCAGGGCCAGTACACCAATGTTGAGGAATTCTTTGTAAAATACAAAAACTAGTAAGTTTCAATATCTCAATGAATAATTATGGCCTTGGCACTTGACGATTTTTATTTCTTTTGGAGCCATCCAAGTGAGTAAAACTTGACTCTCTTGTTCTCAGTTCATACTTACACTGTGAGTGGGCCAGTTTGGAGCAGCTGGAGAAAGATAAAAGGATACATCAAAAGATCAAGAGGTTCAAGACCAAGCACGCACAGATGAGGCACCTCTTTCAGGAGGTGAGAGACAAGCACATGTTGAAACCTCTTAATTTAGGGTGTAGTTCAGCTGCTTGAACTCTAACTTTGTTCATATTTATACTGTCTCTGACCCTGTGGTTCTCTTCAGGATGAAGAGCCTTTTAACCCAGACTATGTAGAGGTGGACAGGATCCTGGACGTTTCCCACAGCATAGACAAGGACAATGGCGAGGTGAGAGACCAGGCCTTGTCAAGAAATCACTTTTTACAGCTGGACAAAAGAGATCAGCTATGTAGCTCAACTCTTGTGCTGTTTCTGTCTTTCGGTAATATGACCCTTACTTCTTTTTATGAAGTAGTGTGTTTGTAATATTTAAATACTTTTGCTTTCACTCTTTCCCTCTAGCCCGTTATCTACTACTTGGTAAAGTGGTGCTCTCTGCCTTACGAAGATGCCACATGGGAACTAAAGGAGGACGTGGACGAAGGCAAGGTCGAAGAGTTCAGCAAAATCCAAAACCGACAACCTCGCCTGAAGAGAACGGTGAGCAGTCAAGTGGAAGCAGTTTTAACTCCAGTTGATTTCTAATCACCTGTTTTTGTGCACATTCTGAATTTGCTTATAAAAAAACTTACAAATTTACACTTGGCTCAAGTAGAAAACGTGGTGCATCAATGAAGAGAATATGCAATGAATATGGGTGAGGAAGGTCTTTGGAATAAAACAATAATGTTGCAGTACCTACTTGTGTTTCTACTGAAACCAGGGTATTGGTTTCCAAGACCAAAAAGTAAAGGGTTCTGGTCTTGGACACCCACCACGTAACCACGAAGTCCCCTGTTCAATTTAATTCCCTTCTGCCACAATGTGTCACATCATTGTTTTAAAAACTGTCCAACAGAAATTTCATCCATTTTCCCCTCTTTCCCCTCAGCCACGGCCGCCTGCCAGTTCGTGGAAGAAGTTGGAGGAGTCCAGAGAATACACGAATGGGAACACACTCAGAGAGTACCAGCTTGAAGGAGTCAACTGGCTGCTCTTCAACTGGTACAACAGGTATTTATCACACACAGGTGCATACTACACTCCATGGTCGCCTGTAGCAAAGTGCATTTTGAAGCCACAGTCAAACTGGATTGATTTTACTGGGGTAAGTAGCAGTAGCGACTTTAGAATTAGGATTGTAGTAGAGCTGAAAGTGAAGGGGACACCATGACGTGTGTCATCTATATTCTGGAAAAAGTCCATTTGGAATGATGCTTGCTTCTCCCAAGGCTTCACTAATTACTGTCTGTTTCTTGTCTCTCAGGCAGAACTGTATCCTGGCAGATGAGATGGGTCTGGGGAAGACCATCCAGTCCATCGCGCTGCTGTCGGAGGTTTACGCTGCTGGCATTCAAGGCCCTTTCTTGGTTATTGCTCCCCTCTCCACCATCACCAACTGGGAGAGGGAGTTCACCACATGGACCCACATGAACGCCATCGTCTACCATGGCAGCCTGGCCAGCCGACAGATGATCCAGCAGTATGAGATGTACTGCAAGGATGACAAGGTGGAGTTATTTATCACGACTGTTGTTGATTAACTTTAGTTATGGTAAACGTGTCTAATAAAAATGGCCATTCTGTCTACAGGAGCACTTGATCCCAGGTGCATACAAGTTTGATGCCCTCATCACAACCTTTGAGATGGTGTTATCTGACTGCCCGGAGCTGAGGGAGATCTCCTGGCGTTGTGTGATCATTGATGAGGCTCACCGCCTCAAGAATCGCAACTGCAAGCTGTTGGACAGCTTGAAGATGCTGGATGTGGTGAGTGGACCACAGTTCAGTGTGAACAAAACCAGTGGTGAAGTGTACAAAGAATAACAGGATGTCTGCTGGTCCAAGAGTCTTATGGTGAAATGTTGCACTTAAGAAGCACATGCAGTTTGAAATGGATTAAAAATGAAACCAGAAACAGTTTGACACTGACATTCACTTTGAATGGATTTTCAATGTCTTGTTATATTGTGTGTTCTGTGGTTTCTCCCAGGAACACAAGGTGTTGTTAACCGGCACTCCTCTCCAGAACACTGTGGAGGAACTCTTCAGTCTGCTTCATTTCCTGGAGCCTGCTCAGTTCCCCTCTGAAACTGAATTCCTCAGAGACTTTGGAGACCTCAAAACAGAGGAACAGGTGTGAAATATGCTCATGTTTGCACTGACACACTCACACTTCACATGCACCTATTAATGTTCTTTGTCTTGCGCATTACTGGTCACTGAGTAAATCTTTTCTCTGGGTCCACAGGTTCAGAAGCTGCAGGCCATCTTGAAACCCATGATGTTACGAAGGCTCAAAGAGGATGTTGAGAAGAACCTGGCACCCAAACAGGAGACCATCATTGAGGTTAGTGTAAATATAGTGCATTTGATGTAAACTGAATGAACAGGAGATCTAAATGACACCAATAAGGCAACAGTTTGATTATTTGTTTTCTCTCAGGTTGAGTTAACGGATGTCCAGAAGAAGTACTACCGGGCCATCCTGGAGAGGAACTTCAGTTTCCTCAGTTTAGGGGCAAACAGTAACAGCAATGTCCCCAACCTGCTCAACACTATGATGGAGCTACGAAAGTGCTGCAACCACCCCTACCTCATTAATGGTATTGCATCACAATATGAACTCACATTCTTCTGCAGGCAGTTTTGATAAGTTTAAATGTATTTGCTGCTGCTGACTGTGATTAACATTATCTTACTGTCTGTATGTTTGTTTGTTATATTCTAGCTCGAAAATGTACAGCTGTACATCTATTTCCAGTAACAACAGACCTGAATTGTGTGGTACTGTCCATATGGTCATTTGAAGGACAATTCCAAGTATTATGAACATTTCAGTCGGTTGAAAAACCAAAACAGTATCACAGGTGGTGCCACTGGTCATTGTAGTATGTATTTATTTGGTGCCATTTTGCAGAGTGAGCTTATGTTAAATCAGAGGTGGAATGTTTCCCTAAAGCTGCCTACACACGATAAGCAGTCTGAGCTGCACTTGTTGCAGGTTTGGACAGTGCTGAGAGATCAGCTTCATAGCTCATTGCATAATATCATAATAACCATCAAAGTTAACTGTAATATGATTGCACAAAAGCCAGAGACCATATAAAATCTGACTTTGTGGATCGGGTATCATTGTGTGGGAAAACAAAGGCTAATGTTGCAAAGTGATGCCTCTTGTGATCACATGTAGAAAGCCTAATCCAGACTTTTTACAGTCATGGATTAGTCAGGATTAATTCAAATGTCATGCACATATGAGTCCTTTGTTTTTGCTGGTTAACATTCAGCTACTGGTTGACCCAGTTAGTTTTGAAGGACTAAAAGGTCAAACGATATGTTTTCTGATGACAGATTCTCATTTAAAAACAGTGACGCATTAAAGTGAACTGTTAATATAACATTATATTTTACCCAGTCAAGTTCCATTTGTGAAAAGCCAGCATAATTGGATCGTATAATGAATGATATTTTATCTCTGTCTCCATCTTGTCTAGGCGCGGAGGAGAAGATCGTAGCGGAGTTGCGGGAGGTGTATGACCCCCTGGCTCCCGACTTCCATTTGCAGGCCCTGATTCGGTCGGCCGGCAAGCTGGTGCTACTGGACAAGCTGCTGCCTCGCCTCAAGGCTGGTGGCCACAAAGTGCTCATCTTCTCCCAGATGGTGCGCTGCTTAGACATTCTGGAGGACTACCTCATCAACAAGAGGTAAGAGGGCCACAGTATATTTTAATGCTACTGATGATTTTTAAAAAATATTGCCATAACTGTCAGAAGTATTTTGAGGACTTATGTGATGTGTTAATGTCAGGTATGCTAACCTATATTTCACAGATACCTTTATGAGCGAATTGATGGCAGAGTGCGTGGGAACTTACGACAGGCTGCCATCGATCGCTTCAGCAAACCCGACTCAGACCGTTTTGTCTTCCTGCTGTGTACCCGTGCTGGCGGTCTGGGTATTAACCTCACTGCTGCTGACACCTGTGTTATATTTGACTCTGACTGGAACCCTCAAAATGACCTGCAGGTACAAGATTGTGCTGATATTAAGTTAGCTCAATGGGACTATTTCTTTTGATTACAGACTCATTTACACGTATGCTTTTACATTTTATGCTCAAAACGTGGAGCCATTCTCATCTTTTCATGTTAGCAGCTGCACATGATGCTCCCTTTTTTTCCTTCTATCAGGCCCAAGCACGATGTCATCGTATTGGCCAGTCTAAGGCGGTCAAGGTCTACCGTCTGATCACTAGGAACTCCTACGAGAGAGAGATGCTGGATAAAGCAAGTCTAAAACTTGGCCTGGACCGTGCCGTCCTGCAGAGCATGAGTGGCAACAAAGACAGCAATGTCAACGGGGTAAGAAAACCTACCTAAAAATGACCTGGCAGTTTGAGTTAATGGCTGGTAGGTCAGTTGTATTACATCTCGTTAATATGAAAAATGAGTTTGCTTCATCCGGTTTGGGCTGCTTGTGTAAATGGCTTTCTGCATCACCTTTAACAGATCCAGCAGTTCTCCAAGAAGGAGATTGAGGACCTGCTGAGGAAGGGAGCCTACGCTGCCATCATGGATGAGAATGATGAAGGCAGTCGCTTCTGCGAGGAGGACATCGACCAGATCCTTCAGCGAAGAGCCACCACCATCACCATCGAGAGTGAAGGCAAGGGCTCCACGTTCTCCAAAGCCAGCTTTGTGGCCTCTGAGAACCGCAATGACATCGCCCTTGATGACCCTGAATTTTGGCAGAAGTGGGCCAAGAAAGCCGACATAGACATGGACACCATCAACAGAAAGGTAAGTGCAAGGTTGTTGTTTTTTTGTAAAAATCGTCCAAGGCTTACAGACTGCCACAGCATGTAAAATACTGACGATTTTACTAGTTTATCATCTAGTTGTATTCTTCTATGTAGACTTTTGTATTAAATGAATTGTAATTGACTAAAACTTACTTCTCCCTCCACAGAACACCCTCGTGATCGACACTCCCAGAGTCCGCAAGCAGACCCGTCAGTACTCCAGTTTACGAGGTGAAGGTGGAGACCTGTCTGATCTGGACAGCGACGATGAATATCCACCTGCCAATTCCAGACAGTCGCGTGCTTCCCGACGCTCCGACCGCCACAGTGGAGGGGGTTACGGCCGCACTGACTGTTTCCGGGTGGAGAAACACCTGCTTGTTTATGGGTACATAGACTTTGCCAATACTTTTATGTGCTAGATGTAAATTTTTAAGTGTCAGTTTGTCAATTTTTACTCTTTAGTCTTGTCCCTCGTTCTCACTCTGTTGTTGTCTGTTGTTATCGTTTTCTTCTTCTCCAGTTGGGGTCGCTGGAGGGACATCTTATCTCATGCTAGATGTAAGCGTCGTCTGAGTGAACGCGACGTGGAGACGATCTGCCGCGTCATCCTGGTCTTTTGTCTGCTCCACTACCGTGGAGATGAGAACATCAAGAGTTTCATCTGGGAGCTCATCACACCGCCAGAGAACGGGCGCGAACCCCAAACACTACTCAACCATTCTGGTAGGAGTTGCGCACAGATTCACTGTGTTTTAAAATGAAAAAGTCCCTTCCATATGTTATGTTGGTTGAAGTGTCTGTTATTGAAATGTTAATTAACTGTATACATTTTTCTCTGCCTAGGCCTGTCTATCCCTGTTCCAAGAGGCAGGAAGGGTAAGAGAGTAAAGGCCCAGAGCACATTTGATGTTCAGAAGGTGGAGTGGATCCGCAAGTACAACCCTGACACCCTGCTTCTGGATGACAGCTACCGCAAACACCTCAAGCACCAGTGCAACAAGTCAGTGAAGCCCAATCAACTGTGTTTTACTGTGTGTGCGTATACACGTGAAAGCATCGTCATCCATGTTCAAACACTAAAACTCTGTTCTCTCACTTCAGGGTGTTGCTGAGGGTGCGTATGCTCTACTACCTGAAACAGGAGGTGATTGGCGAACATGCAGACTCTGTCCTGAAAGGGGCTGACATCAGGTATCTAATACTGCCCTTCGTACATACATGCGCGCACACATTACTGAAGTTCACTGTGATACACTTGAACACAATAATAATTTAATAATAATAATTTTTTTCCAGGGATGTTGATATCTGGATGCCTGAGATGGAGCAGCAGGAGGTACCTGCAGGATGGTGGGATGCTGAGGCAGATCGCTCACTGCTTGCTGGCGTCTTCAAACATGGTAGGTGTTCTCTCATTTGTGAGAGTAGGGTGAGGATTTGTTATGGATTAAATACAAAATAGTTTTTAGTCTCAGTGGGCATGTTCACCAGTATTGTAACATGCGTCAAACTGATCCAGTTGCCTCAGATCTGGGAGGAATTTTTTTTAACTCTATCTCTGTTACCAGGTTATGAGATGTACACCACAATGCGCGCTGACCCCTGCCTCTGCTTCCTGGAGAGAGCTGGTCGGCCTGACGACAAGGCCATTGATGCCGAGCAGCACACTGGTGACGCAGAGCTGGGAGACGAGTGAGTAATCCTGGTTAAAACATATTTGCTTATACAGTTAAAGCAGACTTACAAGTGGGCATTTTAACACTGTAGACATTTTCACGTTTCTGTCCATTTCAGTTTCCCTGTCATTGTAACTTTAAATAAAATGGTCAAAGTCTTAACGGGGCTGTATGTAAGTTTTTACATGTATAAACCTTTTTTTAATCGTTTTTTATTGCCAATATGTGAATGCATTGTAACCTAACCTAAAAAATGAGACCTTCCACGACTTTCTTGCTTGCCTCTATGAGCCTGTAGACTGATTTCAATGTGAAGAACTTGGGACGGTTTTTTCAGGAAAATCCAACAGATGTGCCCAACTCGTCACATATGGACACTTGGTCAGGACCCCTTGGCGTCACTTTTTAACACACTGGTCATGGCGTCATTTATCAACGTGTAGGGTAGTCCGATAGACTTCTGTAGAACTACAGCGCAGTGTGCAACACTAGCTGACGTTAACGTTGATACTACTTCATATTTATACAGATATAGTGTTACACAAGTTACACGATATGTAGATATGTGTATAAACAATAATGTCGCTGCCGTATTTATGCCTAATTTAGATGATGTTGATGAAGTTGTTTGTTTCTTGTCTTGCAGACAGACCTGACAAAGCATGAATGCAGATTTTTACAAATCTGCATCATGATGTAGTTATTGTGGCATCCTTTTGATCCGTTTATTGCTATTAAATCAAACCAAAATCTATTTATTTTGGGTTCATACCACTGTAAGAAGTGGAGTCCGCTAAGCTAACGTCAACAGTCGACCAGCACACACCACAACTCGACACAGGCAAACACATCTTATTTATAATATTCTGTCTGGTTCACTCACTGTTAGCGTTTTCATCCAGCAAATGTAGCTCAGCTGACGTTGCTGAGCCTCTCTGTGAAAGCTAGACAAACAGCGATAAGATGGCTAGCAAGCTATCAACATGATGCCTGTCAATCACGTTCAGTCACTGTTTTGGCCGATGCTGGCCCAGGCGCGAGCAGCAGGATGCTGACTGCAGTTGACTTAACAGCCACAGGTGTCACTGTTAACAAGCATTTTCTGAATGTTACATACAGCCCTTTTTAAAATTAACTTCATGAAGCATATTGGACACATGCCTCGCCCTTTTCCTGCTTAATGGTACTTTATTGTTTGTGTTGTACAGTGCTGACTATGATAAGTACTCAGAGGACCCGGAGTTCAAGCCTGCGTCAAGACACGCCAAAGATCTTTTCGAGGAGGTATAAATCTGAGCCTTCACATTGAAGTGGTTTGATTTGCAAAGACTTGGTTGAAGATTTTGGAATTAAGCGGTGGTTATAAACAATTGTTAAATAATAATTAATGAGTCTCTATTTGACCTTGTCCTCCAGCCTGACTCCATGAACGTGGACGATGAGATTTCTGTGGAAGACAAGGTGGGGCCAGTGATCACAGAAAGCTTGTCCAGCCACAGTGGCGCGTGTGACTGGCCCTCCAGCTCATCACTTACAGCGCGGTTGCGGCGGCTGATCACAGCTTACCAACGCAGCTACAGGCAGGAGCAGCTAAAGATTGAAGCAGAGGCGAAGGGTGACCGCAGGCGCAGGCGGTGCGAACAGGCCAGCAAGCTGAAAGAGATTGCGCGGCAGGAGCGCCAGCAGAGGTACACTGGTGTTGCATTGTTTTCTGTCTCCAGTGGCTCTGGAAAAATATGATTACTGTATACTTTCGCAGCATTTACTTACATTTTCCCAAGGCTAATTATTGTTTCAATTTAAGGCTTTGACTATTGTAAGAATGTGCAGCACTCATAGTAATGTTTAATGGCTTTAATTAGTTAATTCAAGCTGTCAATTCTGACTGGTTCCTCTCTCTGTTCTGTTTATATATAAATTTGTTCACATCTAATTCTTACTTTATCAACGGCACTTAAAGGTACCCTGTGGAGTTTTCTTGGAATCAAACAAAAGTTATGTTTACATTCAGTGTTACTCACCAAAATACATTGTTTTGGGCCAGCAAATGTGTTGCAAATTTGTTGGCACATTGCTGCTTATCTTGGCGCATTACAGCCACCTGTAGATCAGTGTGAAATCAGGAATGTATGTTGGGATGTGCACTTCAAGACTTTGTTACATGCAAGTCTCTGTAAATGGAAGATTTAACAATTAGGGAGTGAAAGTAAAGCAGCTTAGTGCCATTATAGTATCGATGAAGACTTAAAACACAATGTGTCAATATGTTTTTTTTGCATATTTTCCTTCTCATCCTTCACTTGCCTTCTGTCTTTCCCCCAGGTGGACACGTAGGGAAGAATGCGACTTTTACCGCGTGGTATCAACTTTTGGTGTGGAAAAGATAAAAAAGGAGACAGGTCTTCCAGAGGGCGGAGACCCTGATTTTGACTGGACCCGCTTCCGTACCTTTGCTCGTCTGGATAAAAAAACAGATGAGAGCCTCAGTCGATACTTCCGCTCTTTTGTTGCCATGTGCCGGAGAGTTTGCCACCTGCGCCCTGGCCGTGCTGAAGGTAACTAAAATGGATCAACTTTACTTTTTGTGGGGGGCTCACAATGTTCAGTCCAACACCATGTAATTAGAGGGCTACAGTGTTGAACTCTTCCCTTGGTTTAAACTAATGACTCTGATATTTATGCACAGGTCATTTTTGATAAATCCAGCTTTTTATACTCTTAATAATGGCTGTTTGATGAAAGCAGAGCGTGTTGAGTTTACAGTCACATAACATGAATATCTCTTCTGTCATCCTGTACAGATCCATCGGAGCTTTCCCAGACTGTTGCCCCCATCACTGAGGAGCGTGCTTCCCGTACACTTTACCGTATTAGCCTCCTGCGTCGCCTCCGTGAGCGAGTCCTGCCCCACCCCTCCCTGAAAGAGCGTCTGCCTCTGGCTCCGCCCAGCTCCGAGCTGCCCGCTTGGTGGAATATACCGGACCATGATCGTCAGCTGATGCTGGGCGCTGCGCTGCACGGTGTCAGCCGCACTGAGCTCTCCATCTTCTCAGACCCGCAGTTCACCTTTAACCAGGCTCGGGACGAGTTCATCCAGAACCAGCAGGCCCCACCCCCTCCACCTCCACCTCAGGCACTGCCCATCATGTCCCTCAGCCAACCGAAGACCGAGGAAGATGTGCCGGGTGTGAAGGAGGAGGGAGCTGAAGAGGACGCCCGGTTGCTCGGAGGTGAAATCGGTGCTGACCTGCAGAGTATGCCCTTGAGTCACCACGACAGCAAGGCACGAGGGCAGGGCTGGAGCTTGAAGAGGAGCAGGGGGAGAGACGGGAAGACAGGAGGAGGAAGGAAGGGAGAGGGAGGGTCGGATTCAGATTCAGATTCGGAGTCGGGCTCATCGTCATCCGAGCGATCAGGCAGCAGTGATGAAAGTGGAGAGAGTGAGGAAGAGGTGGAAGGAGGTAAGATGGTAATTAAAGAGAGAAAAATGTTGAACGCTGCAAGAATAAACACAACAAATTAATTTTTTCCCCCGTTTTTTCTTCTTAGCAGGCATGAAGCTGTGTGACGTGGATGAAGATAATAGTTTACTCTCTATGACTACATCACAGGATGGCATTCCTCCCCCTGATCCTCTCAGGGTTGATTGGCCCAAGGTAATTCATGTACAGTTTACTAAATGTATGTCTAAACTTGATTCAGGAATAAAGGAATAAACCACGTGTCTATTTCCTTGTTGTGAATGACTGATACATGGAGCTTCTTCTTTGTCTCAGGACCGCGTGTTAATCAACCGTCTGGACAACTTGTGTGCGCTGGTGGTGTCTGGTCAGTGGCCCTCAGGGCGGCGCTACGTGTCTGAGGCTCAGCTCAATCCGAGCTCAGAGCTGACGGCAGACGACATGGCCTACACAAGGGTGATCCGTAAACCCAGCGGCACGCCTGGTGGCCCCGGGGCAGATGGAGATGATGGAGAGTTCACTGTCAAGCTCCTCAAGGTGAGAATACAGTGTAGGATGTTTGTTAATAAAATTGTTTGACCTGTATGAATCTGAGAGGTTTGATCTGTTCAGTGTTTAAAATCTACAAGGTGCAGCTGTGATGGTGTAGTTCATGGCTAAATTAGAGGTTTCTCTGTCTGTCACCCTATCAGGAGGAGGGGCTGAAGCTGACCTTCTCTAAGCAGGCCCTGATGCCCAATGGGTCTGGGGGAGAGGGCAGCGGCCGCAAGAGGCGCAAGGACCAAGAGGTACGTGTATCAGGTTTACATGTTCCGCTATAGAACAAAAGTGCTTTGGATTTAGTTTGAGAACTTTTTTGTCTCTCTCTCTCTCTTAGTTATCCGACCCAGATGGACTCCATGATCCACTGGAGCGTACTCCTCGGCGCAGGGACCCTCCCACCTGGTTGAAGGAGAACCCAGATTATGAGGTGGAGGGAGACATGCTGGAGGTACATTGATGACACTTACCAGTTATGGAATAGGACCAACTGTTCAATTCATGTTGCAGTGCTTATAATAATAATAAGGCCCTGGTCTCAGGTGGATAAGGAAACAAAATATCTAGACCATGTTTCTGCCCAGCTTCATAATTTGTCTGTGTGTCTCCTCAGCTTCTTGTGAACAGGAGTAAGAGGAAGAGGAGGAGGAGGGCAGATAAAGCCCTGACAGGCAGTGAGAAGGTCAAAGTCATCAACATGAGGACAGGAAAGAAGGTGAGACGTACAGTAATTGGTATCATACCCTCCATTTGTTGTCTGTGTGTTGTCTCTTGCTAACAGACAAACGAATGTTTCTCTTCTGTAGGTTGGAGCTGCTTTCTGTCCGATCCTGCAGGACCTGAGGGAATATCTGGAGGAGAATCCTGATAATGCTGTAGCACCTGATTGGTCTGAAACTGTTCGTAACTCTGTACGTACTCAAGATTTTATATTATTACAAGACTTTGCTGTGCAGTGCTGTTTAGAAATGTGGCTTTACTTTCTAACTGTTTTGTCTTGGATCCTCTATTTAGTAGAAAAAGTTCTGTTTACTTGTGACTGATATTTATTCTTCTCGCAGGGCTTCCTGCCTGAGACCTTCTTCCACCGACTGCTGACCGAGCACTCGGAGATCCCGAAGAAAAGCCGACGCCGCCATCACCACCACCACCACCACCATCACCACACTCCAGAGCCCACCCCTGAAGACCCCAACCTGGATGGAGTTGAAGAGGAGACTCTGGTCTCGGACGGAGCCTACATGATGGACGAGGAGGACCTGGAGACCTCCCATCACTTCCTCACCAGTCCGGACTTTGACGTTAAAATGGAGGGCGGCGACAGCCTTTCCCAAGGTGACTATGACAGCTCGGACCAAGAGGCGCTGTTGGACGATGTCATCATAGCACAGAAGGACTCTGACTCCTCATCAAGCTCAGAGGATTGACTGAACCCCACTCTCCTCACACATCTGACTCAGTCCCCTTCTCAACAATGAATCATGTTATTCCTCCTCATTTATTTTTACCATATTATGTATCAAATTATGGATGAATGTGGTTTTTTTTGTTGTTACTTTTATTCATTTATTTTATATAGGGATTTTTTTCCATGAAAGGAGCAGGTTTGCACCCATCTGTTTTCTTTTTCATCATCACAATTGTGTTCCATCTTTGTCTCCTTGATCCTCCTCTCTAACCTCTGACAAAATGGCAAAAAGCTGAGCTTTCTTACTTCACGACTCGTCATTCTCCTCCTCTTCCTCCAAACCTATTCTTTCCCATCACATTCCCAGCCATGACCAAAAGGGGACCCCTGCTGTACAGATACCCTTTTCTTATCTAAAAACCTCAATGCTGGTCCACTAGCGCTACATGAAACTGGACATGTGTACTGAGCAGAGCCTGGATCCAGATCCCGCAATCCCCCGATCTCGTTTGGTCATGTCTCCTGTGTCCAGACGGGTCTGTGAACTAAAAGGGGGTCCAGTGTGTGGATGTACTGTTATTGTTTTCACTCTATGGGAGGGGTGGGGGTTGAGAGGGAGGGAGGGGGAAAGTGACGTATTAGTTACTGAAGCAGTGCTAGGAGGATGGGTGTATTGTACAATGTAGAGCTGGTCAATTGTGTACTGTGGTGCAAAGATGACGGCAATGAGTTACTATTCTTGTTTTATGATCTGAGTGTATCTGTGAAATGAATAACAGCAATCTACAGTGAAAGCAAGTTTGTGTGTATTATTGTGACTTTCACCGAGCAGAAGCATTATCAAGGTTTACTGTTTGAACACGATGGGTTATTTCCACTTCTGATCAGTGTTCAATAATTGTCCTACAGCAGATCATAATGCATAGCAGCTTAAATGATTCCCCTTTATTATGTCATCATAGTTAATAATGTCCATATACACAGCATTCCTGTGACCTATGAAGTACTTAATAGTACTAGATAGGAACAGTACTACATCAAATTATTTAGAATTCAGTTAAATAGCAGAGATGGCCACTGTTGAACTTTGTAGTTTATCACATGATTAAATTTTTTCTTTCATTGATCTTTCTGAAACATGGTAGCTGAGATGTGTGATTGGGCTGTAATCAAAACTAAATTGATATCTGTTGCTAAACTTGCTTTCTAAGGGTACATATTTATATACAGACAGGTGACAGGAAAAAAACAGCAGGAAGTGTCTTAGTAAGGTGTTGGACAGCTTCAATGCTCCTTGGCATTGATTCTCCAAGTCTCTGAACTCTACTGGAGGGCTGAACACCATTCTTCCAAAAGATATTCCCTCATTTGGTGTTTTGATGATGGTGGTGGAGAGCGCTGTCCAACCCGTCGGTCCAAAATCTCCCATAGGTGTTCAATTGGGTTGAGATCTGGTGACTGCGAAGGCCACAGCATATGATTCACATCATTTTCATACTCATCAAACCATTCAGTGACCCTTCCCTCTAAGGGGACAAGTGGACCCAAACCATGCCAGCAAAATGCCCCCCACAGCATAACAGAGGCTCCAGATCTTTATTCGTTATGTTTCTCCACTCATTTATTCAGGTTTTTCCTTTGATTGTCACCTGTCTGTATTAAATACTCTGAAAATAATGATGCCGACATTTTACCAGCAATTGATACCCAATAAGCTTAGAATATAAGTAGAATAGCACTATATTAACAAAAATGAGAAAGTAGACTATATTGTGAAACACATTGGTGGGCAGGACTTGAGCTTAACATATTTCATTACAGACAGGTTTTCTCTTGTATCCGAGGGGTGGGCCATGTTAGGGATTTGTATAAGTAGGCGGTGTTTTGGGTACTACACATCCTAAGGGGAGGTCCTGCTGCCTGAAAGGCTTTACTCGGGGCAGCAAACTCCCAAAACAACTCGTGGTAGAATTGATTAATTAAAAGCTTTCGATAGAAGTGGAATGATGCAACTCACTAAACCCTGACGATGGAGGTAAGAGACTGGTCTGTCTGTTATATTGTCCGTGAACGCGCGTTTTAATGTTTAGAATAAACCACTGACAGATGCAGCACATTTTCTAGAGTTAAATATCACAGCAGAATAAATAATATGATTCATATAATCGAGGATATTTAAACCTGCAACAAGCTGAGCTGCTGCTGGTGTAAAATCTTACCACTTACTCTGTGGTGTTTTATTCAACACGTTATGAATGATGCGTCATGGTTCAGATAGATGTCCACCCTGTGCGTCCTCAGAATCAGCTCCTGTCACCACTTTCTCTGCACAGACTGTTTGTTTTTATGTCCTGACCGCCGCAAGTCCACAGTGGGTTAGTTGCTGCTCTGTTCGCACAAGAGGACACATGTTTAGTAAGTAAAATCAGAAAACATTGGATTTACAGACGAAAAGTCGCCAGGCAGCGTAACAAACAGTGTATATTCTGCATAAAAGCGTCTGTCTGTACAGATAACATGCAGCCTCATTCTCACTACTGGACGCTGAGTCCGTGTTTTTCCATATAGCCTGTCTTTAGTTGGTTTAGGAGTATTTAAAGTGAAGATATGTGATATTATTTTCTGAGCCATTCATTTGCTATGGTCAGTTAAGATTAGCAACTCCTCTGAACTCTCAGCTGAAATGAAAGCATGTCAGAATACTTCAATAGAAAAACATATATTTGTTTATCTTTCAAATTGACCATATTTTTCAGACTTGAACACCATAAAAAATGCATCCACAAGCCGTAAACACAAACAGGTCACTTTATTTCGATCAGAGATGATTAAAAAAGGTAAAATGATATTTCACACTGTGTTTCACACTGGCCAGCAGGGGGGGCTGCAGCACACACACACACACACACACACACACACACACACACACACACACACACACACGCTTTTCCTGCACATCGTCCAATCAGAGACCAATGGCAGACGCTGTTCATTGGCTGAGTGACTCAGCTCTTTGTGCTGATAGGCTGATCACAGGAGACAGTAAATGTACATTTTTGC
>NTHP01000953.1:109826-120148 GCA_003416845.1 Oplegnathus fasciatus | reverse complement strand
TTTATATTTGAGGCCAATTTCAAAATAAAACTGCAAGCACTGATTTAATGTCTTTATATTTGAGGCCAATTTCAAAATAAAACTGCAAGCACCGATTTAATGTCTTTATATTTGAGGCCAATTTCAAAATAAAAGTCTATCACTCTCTCCCACAGGTGTGCGCTTCATTGTTGTGGTTGTTTCCATGGTGCCGAGATGACCTGGAAGTACATTGACCTAAATAATTATGACCTAAAGTTTTGCGAGATCTCGCAAAAGTACATTTTAAAAAAAAAAATTTTTACCTTTGATTTTTTTTTCCCATGTCCCTTCCGGGGCTCCGTATGTTTTCATGCTTCAGTGTTCAAAAAACACATTATTTTTCTCATACTGTCAACTCCTGCAGCACCTCTATTCACCCTCTTCTGAAACGCTCCGTTTTAGTGCCTGTCTCTTTAAGGCCCCCCTTCAAAAAAGCCCAGTCTGCTCTGATTGGTCAGTTCCCACAGGCCCCGCCCACCAACTCCACACCTGTTCCAGGATCTTCTGCGCACATGTTCGAGCAGAAACCTGATCCGAAATCTGGGAGAAGTGAACAACATCGTTACACCATAAACGTACACTCTGTTTTCGGTTTGTCTTTCAGGTACATTTGTGAGAGGTGACCTCCAGAGTCCAGTGAAGCATCTGTTCTGAAGATACAGCGGTAACATGGAGCACGTACATGTAGCACAGTATGTGATGTAAACACTTACAGTAACTGTCAGGATGTGTACGACATGAAACAACATGTGAAACATTAGTCAAGTAATTATTTCTGGTAAAAAGACCCCAGTAACAATATAGTGATGATCGTGTAAAGTAACCGCTCAGTAAGTATCTGCAGCTGCTGTGAGGACTGTACTGTGTCCATGTTTCAGAGGAACTTGAAAAGTTTTTACTTGTCAGACAATTATTGTCATTTATGCCATGAAATGTTTGTCAAAGCTGCAGATTATCTGTTTGATAGCCTTTCAAAATACTATGGAGAATATTGTAGAATTTATATTGTGATCTGTCAACATCATCATAAAGTTTGTCAAACAGATATCTTGTGTTGCATACAGTCACTATTTACTACCTGTAGGAAAGGATTACCAGCAAAGCTCTTTCACATGTTCATAGTCAGGATGTTGAATGGAACAGGTTTTTTGACCCTTCTATGTGTATGAAATAAAATGTTTTTCATATCACCTGTTTAAACAGTGTAATGACATAAAACCTTTGTGACAGAACATGATATATTTCTGTAATACCACAGGACCCTTACTACTACATTTAAAAATGTCAGAAACACTCCTCTTTTATTCGCAGCCAATGAAATGGAAATATAAATTGTATATAAATATAAACAAAGTAACAAAGCCATAACTTGGATGTAAACTGTCCAGATCATGTCCTCCATCGAGGTAAAGGGTTTCTTCTTTACTGAAGCTGAAGTTGTGTCAGCTGGTAATGAAGCTCTCAGGTCACAGCGGTCATCCTGACACGTCTTCCTGTGGATACCGAGACTTTCCTGCTGGACGCTGTGTTGTCTTCGCATGACACCTGCCCAGCAATAACTCCCTCCTCTGATGGTTTCTCATACAGTGAGGAGAGTCCAGGTCCAGGAACACCTCATCAAACACGAGCTTCATCAGGTCACTCAGATGATCTGTAAAACATGGCAGATTCAGTATTTGTACATTATACAGTAATGTTTTATCAGGACCAACTCTGTACAACTGAAGAGAAATGTGGTCTTGAATGAAGGCGCAGCACACATTTAACAGGGTGTGTCGTGATCACAGTTACGGTGTGACAAGAAGAACCAAAATGACAGAACAACATTTTTAACCCCGTAAAGTGAGCAGTGAAGTGACCTGCTCATTGTAACGGTGTAATTCTTGAATCTAGCTTGTTAAAGCACACTATGTATTTTACTCCTGGGTGACCCGACCTGAGTTACTGACATTCAAATATTTTTCTTCTTTACTTTGCTTATCACTCCCAGTGTTGATGTACAGTAGCCTGATAAATGTGATAAAAATGTGACAAGTTTTTTTAATGTTTATTTTAGTATTCATAGTAATTCTAATCGGCCTGATCTACTTTCATGTGCATTATTTTGAGCACTGAAAGTACTTTTCCTAATTTTCTTACATTGTCATACTCTGTGTTTCTGAGACTATTCTCAGTAAATGCACCTAACATCTGTTTATTTAGCTTCAGCTAATAAACTGGCAACTAATACACACACACACACACACACACGTAGGGATATTTGAGTAACTCACAACATGTCTGTCAAAGCTGCGAGAGAGTCGGCAGGGTCATAAGTAGCATCCAGCCCTCCTAATCCTCGAGGTTCAAGCAAGGTCTCGTTATTGGTATCGATGTTAGAAAGGGCTGAGGAGCTGCACAGTAGCCTGGACAGCTATAGCAATATTACATTATAAGAGCAGCTACTAAAGGCTGCAACAGCCCATTAATATCAAAAGTAGTCCTAATATATCAGGCAACAAACCTGTACTGTTGATTAAGAGTCCTCAAAGACAGTTATGAACCAGCAGCATGTCTCTGTGGTGGATCGGTCTGGCAGCCAACAGCTCTTGTTGCAGGTAACTGCAGTGATGTGCAGGCCTGCATGCAGGAAACAGTATGGTGGAAGAAACTGAGTACACAGAACATTTGACTTCGAGTGTATCCTTCGTAGGGACTAACTTACTGCCGTGTGGTACACAACGTTACCAAGCAAAATAAACACTGTTTCCAACATTTGGAGCAGTTTGACCATTTGTTTTTACATGTGTACCTTCAGGGCAGGTCTATGAAGTAAATTTACACTCAGCTGAGACTCATACCAGCGAGCATCACGGAGCAGAGGGGCTCTCATATAACAACAAAGCTAACGTTACGCTGCAGTAAAAAGTTCCACAAAAAGTCACAGACATCCAACCTACTCTGGTTATTTAGTTGGCTTCATACGAGGCTTAATGTTCACACAGCTTCTCTTGACTGTCCCTCAATATTACAAACTCCAACATTGCTCCGGCATTTGGGCCTACAATAGACGCTGGCCACCTTAGCGATCTATCTATCAAGTAAATTTAATTTAAATTCGGTAAATTCTGGAGACAGCTACACTCATTCTCAAGTTCATCTTACAGACACTCAACTAACTGGGTGGAGAGACTGAGATGGGGGGGCGGGATTATTCAAATGAGTCCACTATCTACGTCACAAGTAGACCAAAATCAAAATGGAGTGTTCAATCCCATGTTTTCAGACATGGGCAGCCCACAAAAAAAAAATGACTGGGGCGTTGTCGTGACCGTACAGAAAGGCGTTCAGATCCGCCGGCACATGTGTGCACGTGACCCAATCGGCTTTCCGCACTGTGACTGCAGGCTAGCCAAGTTGGGAAAAACCATTTCTTCATGGACAACGGTCACCCACAGCTCCAACACCACCGTCAAGTTTGCTGACGACACGACCGTCATCAGCCTGATCACCAGCGACGATGAGACGGCCTACAGAGAGGAGGTCAGAGCCCTGACATCTTGGTGTCAGGACGACAACCTCCATCTCAATGTCAGCAAACCAAAGGAGCTGATTGTGGACTACAGGAAGAGACAGGCAACTTGTTCCCGGCAACCTGTAACATAACCAGTAAGCAGATACATTTACATTACTGCACAACCTGCATACATCAGTTTATTCACTTTATCACTGCTGCACTCCAGTCTGCCTCAATATTATATTTTATATTATATTTTATTCTATTTTATATATATGTTATTCTTCTTTTTTAACTTTTACACTATATCTTGTCTTAGATTATTTTTTCTCATTTTACTTGTGTGATTTTCTTTTATACATTTTGTTTGAACGTTGTTGGAGGAGCTTGAGAACAAGAATTTCATTGCCTACGACTGTTTCACTGTAATTGTTGTACACATGACAATAAAGAACTTAAATCTCAAAACAAACTTTTGTCCACATACTGTATGTTTCAGCTGAATCACGTCAGTAGTCCTGACCTGAGAAAGACAACCAACACACTCACAGTAACATCATGCTTTTATTGTGACAAGAGGCAGAACTCCAAAGGAAACATGACAGAAGGTCCAAGTCAACGGCATTTCCACCATTTAATGATCAGAGCTTCATCTTGAAAGGACTGGAAGTGGAAGAAGTTTACAATGTAAATGAGGAATCTTTTCAATCACTTTGAATCATTTTGGACAAAGTTCATTGATTCATTTATTACAAGAACCTGAAAGATTTCTGTAACTGTGATCCTGAACAGACTCAACTGATCTGTTCAGCAGTGAGAAGGTTTCTCTAACAGGAGGAGACTCTCCCTCCTACAGAGGACACAGAGACACTGAGGAACCAGACCAGGACCAGATCATTCCCCCAGGAGGAGACTCTCCCTCCTACAGAGGANAGCATGCAAACATGGACATTACATCACTCTCATACACAGAAACACAACCTGTGCATCCGGCCTGCTTCTCCCTGCTCCCCCTAAACCTCTTCAGCTCTGCCACTCTCCTCATACACTGAGAGTGACCCACAGGATGTTGGTGTGTGTGAAAGAGGAGGACAACATCTGAGAACACACACAAACCTCTTTTTGGATCATCCCGTCTCCATTAAGAGTCCCACTTCAAAAGCAGTCCTTGGTTCCAGACCTCTGCCATCAAACCAAGTGACAGAGACTCCCAGACTGTTTCCCTCCAAAACCTCACAAGTGTCAGAAAACCTCTTTCTGATAGAAGCTGCATCATTTCATGTGTTGGGATGTTTTGTGCATGTTCATGTTACTGTGGTTTGGTGTTGAACTGATATCTGTCATGTATATTACAGCAGTAATAATTAAGGGGGCTCCAATCAGGATTTTGGGGGCTGATCAGCGATCGCTGGAAGCAGTATCGGCCGGTCCGATCACAGGGTCTATTTGAAGCCTTCTATTTATCGTGTAGCATTATTTATTTATTGAACTATTCTTAACAACATCGTACATTAAGTATTAAAATTAAGAGATGAGAAAAATCTGTGTACCTTCGTCTCAATCGATTTCCTATTCTGAAACGAAAAACGGGATTTTTTNCTGCTTCTCCCTGCTCCCCCTAAACCTCTTCAGCTCTGCCACTCTCCTCATACACTGAGAGTGACCCACAGGATGTTGGTGTGTGTGAAAGAGGAGGACAACATCTGAGAACACACACAAACCTCTTTTTGGATCATCCCGTCTCCATTAAGAGTCCCACTTCAAAAGCAGTCCTTGGTTCCAGACCTCTGCCATCAAACCAAGTGACAGAGACTCCCAGACTGTTTCCCTCCAAAACCTCACAAGTGTCAGAAAACCTCTTTCTGATAGAAACAGCATCATTTCATGTGTTGGGATGTTTTGTGCATGTTCATGTTACTGTGGTTTGGTGTTGAACTGATATCTGTCATGTATATTACAGCAGTAATAATGACTGTCAGGAGAACTTGGATCTCCACTGTGCTGCACACGTCATGTTTGATGTCATTAAAAGCAGAAATAATGACACTTTTGGGAAAACTGCTCTCACATTTATATCTGCTATGACAAACATGATGTGTTCAGGAACATCTGTAAAAAGAGGTGGAACTTTAGTGTTCAGGCCAAGACTCCCCTGGTCGCCGACCCTTCAACCCAAAACTAGAAGTGGTTTGGACATCCTTCGTCCACTCTTCCTCTCTCCTTCTCTTCTCTCTTCCTCCCTTCACTCATAACTCTTGGCTTCATGCTGCCTTTCCTCCTGAACTGAAGTGAAGAACTGGAGATGGAGTAATGAAACAGCAAAGACCTGCTGGAACTTCTCCAGCCCGCGCCACGTTGGCCTCTTGGTTGGTCCAGTCAAACTAACCAGGCCTCCCGACACTGAACCATCTCCTCTCCTGTGTGAGCCCGACTCCCTCAGCTCAGCCCTCCACCTTCTCCACGTGGGATCACCAATGCCACCTCAACAACATGTGCTGTTCGCCAAACACCTGCATAAAAAGCTGCATCCAGCAGCAACATCTGGCCCAAGACTTGACCTGCATGAACGCTGAACGCTGCTTGAGCTGCAGGAAACCACCTCCAGACCTCACAGTCGTCCTGCCGTCATCCTTCACTGCACACCGCCATAGGTACTGTCCATCATAATCCATAATCCATAATCCATCATGTTATGTTCATGGGACGCTCCAAAGTCTTCTTAGTCTTAGTTGGTCCAGTCATTGATTACTCTCTTAATCAATCTCACTGATAAAGGAACAGTCCAAAAGTCCTGTCCTGTCCTGTCCTGTGGTTGTCAGGTTCGAGCACAGTTTCAACTAAATAGAACTGCTTTGGCGTTATTGGACTGTTTATTTTTTCTCTTGTGATGGGAGCTAGACTAGCAGTTTCCCCCTGCTTCCAGTCTTTTTGCTAAGTTAGGCTAAACATGTTCTGGACTTCTCTCTGTACAGAGATGAAACTGATTCGATCAAGAACACAAAAAAGCTAGTGGGGAATGATAAGGGGAAGTGGCCTGGGAGTGGATCTCATTTCTCATTTGTCTTATCTTACAACACAAATAATATGACATATTCATTATGATACTGAAGGTTAATATGGAACAATTTCACAAAATCATACCTCTATACAATCAGAGATTAAGTTAATAGAATTATCTTGGAATCTACAGGGGATCAATAATCATATTAAGAGCATTGGATGTCTTGATGTTATTGGCAGACAAGGTGCTCATATAGCTACATATTACTTCAAGAAACTGAATAATCCATCAAGATATTCACAAAATAGGAAACAATATGTATAAAGTAGTAGCTTCCTCTTCTGCCAGTAACAAAAGAAAAGGAGTGATAATATTGGTGCATAGCAATCTTAAACTACATATTATTGTTAAAAAGGAAAGATGAGGAAGGTAGAAAAGCCTACATAAAAACAATTTCTGGTGGGAAAAGAATAGCATTTCTGTCAGTGTATGCTTCAGATGTATATGAACCTATATTCTTTGCCAATTTATCTAGAATCTTGGATGGTATGATAGACTATCAATTAATTCTTGGAGGTGACATGAATACCGTATTTGATCCATCAATAGAACGATCTAAAATCACTAGCAGCAGCTCGCCTTCTACTTTAGCATTATCTCATGTGGCAACTAATTATGCTATGGTAGATATCTAGGGAGTGCATCATCCAGACAGGAAGCAATTGATTTTTTTCTCAGCTTGACACCAAACATACTCCAGAATTGATTACATCTTGATATCATTACTCATCTGGTCCAGACGAAAGAAATTGTCTCCATGTCTATGTCCGACCATCATGCAACTCTATGTACATTAGGATTTCCTAGTACGCTCATACCAGGCTCCAAGATGGAGATTCAATTTAACAGTCTTACAGTATGAAAAGTATTGTGAGCAATTTCGATCAGCTTTACAGGAATTCTTGCATTTCAATGAGAATTCTGTGGAGGATGTAAGGTATTTATGGCATGCTATCAAAGGTTTTATTTGAAATAACACTATAGCATTTGCTTCTGGTCTTAATAAGACTTACTTTAAAGAGTTAACAGATCTAGAGCATACTCAAGCTAGATTAATTGCAGAACAACAGAGACATTTTGATCCAGAAAATGAAAATGAATTATCCAAAGTTAAAGTAGAGTTAAAGGCCTTACTTACAGGAAGAACTGAATTTGTAGTTCATAGAGAGAGATAAATAGAGTACCTGGATGGTAGCTGACCCAGCTTTCTAATGGTAAGTAACATACGTGAAAATAATCAAATGGCTCATATTTCATCAGTTCCACTATATGAACCATTTCTAATTAATCAAGAGTTTCAACATTTTTATATGAAATTATATTCTTCAAAAGAACAGTGTACAAGAAATAGCTAAATCATTACAATCCCATAACATTAGACGAACTATATGCTGCACTGAAAATATGAACCGGGGTAAATCACCAGGTTGGGATGGTATCCCCCATGAGGTGTATCTAAATTTTTTACATGAACTGGGCCCCTTTTAATTACATATGATACAAATAGTCATACAAAAAGGGGGATTTCAGAGATGTTAACACTGCAATTATCTCTGTTTTGCATAAGAAAGGAAAATACCCTAAGCTATGTTCAAATTAGAGCCCTCTATCCCTTATTAATTGTGGTATTAAATTGTATGCAAAGGTACTGGCCCGTCGTCTCGAGACAGTACTGCCGATGCTAGTCCACCCGGACCAAACGGGTTTTGTTAAGCACAGATTGTCTTCAGACAATACAATACTCCTGCATATTATACATTTAGGGCAAACTCTATCATCACCATGCGCAGTGCTGTCAGTAGACGCGGAAAAAGCCTTTGACCAGCTTTAGTGGTCATATTTGTGGTACACAATGCAGCACATGGGTTTTAGGAAAGATTTCATGAACATGCTTAAAACTTTATATTCTAATCCAATGGCTGTGGTCTTAACAGGCAATCAATGTTCTCTACAGTTTGCTATTGCACGGGGTACCCGTCAGTGCCCAACCTCGGCACTGCTATTTGTCCTATCCTTAGAACCGAAAAAAAGAAAAAACAGAATTCCCAAGAAGTGAAGGGAATAACAGTGAAGAGCACCATTCATAAGGCATCCTCGTATGCAGATGATTTGTTAATATATCTTGACCAGGTACCAACTTCTCTTCCAATTGTTTTAAACATTTTTAAAGAATTTGGATCAATATCTGGTTATAAGATCAATTTACTGACTTTTTAGGAAAGTCTTCCATACTTCCCCCAAATGCGGCAATGAATACTACTAACACAAATCTTTATTCAGGTATACCAATAGTTTCAAATTTTCTCCCAAGGGTTATTTTATATAGTAGTATGTTGCAAATGCCTCCCTCAGCAGGTTATTGGAATGCATTGCAAAATCTTGTCTCAAAATTTGTATGGAAAGGACAAAAGCCATATGGGGTTCCATGGACTCAATCATTACCTATCCACCCACGTGTAGAAATAATAATAGGTTTTAAGCATGGCAGGAGCTTTGTGTCAGATTTGTACAAAAAAATCCCCCAACAACTGACTCGTTCATTGGACATTGTGACTGTATGGACCATAGACCTTAAAAGCTACAGATGGGTGACAAATTAAAGGAAAAACCAACATGAAGTGTCTTAGTATGGAGTCAGGCCACCACGAGCCTCCAGAACTGCTTCAGTGCTCCTTGCCAAGTCTGTGGAACCATTTCTCCACAAGATATTCCCTCATTTATATATACAACCGTTAGTTAATCAAGTAATATCACTGAGATCAAGATCTCTTTTACAAGAGAGACCTGAGGAAAGCAGATAGAAAAAAAACAAAAAACAAAGCCAGACATAACAAAAAGGACATACAGCATCAGAGATAGTCACAGACATCATTAAGTAGATCTGAAGATAAAAGTTTACATTATATCATTTGGTCTTATAGGGATGTTGGTGGAGAGCAAAGTCTTATACATTGGTCAAAAATCTTCCATAGGTATGAAACTGGGTTGAGATCTGGTGACTGTAAAGGCCGTAGAATTTTATTCACGTCATTTTCACACTCACCAAACCATTCACTGAGCCCTGGTGCAAGGAAGCATATGCATTTGATATGTTTCTCCACTGTTTTATTCAGGTTTTCCCTTTAATTTGTGCCCAGTCTGTATGAACAGAACATAGATTGGAGGAGAGTTTGGAATAATATTCCACTCACTTCATGTAATTATAACCATCAGCTGCTAAATTATAAAGTTATTCATAGGTTTTATTTATCTACAAGAAAATGTTGCCAACTTAAATTGAACAAAGAACTCAGGTCGGTGGGGAGGGGAGGGAGGGGCTCCAAAGAAAGAAAGGGTAAAAAAAGGTAAACCAATAAAAACTTGGTCACAAAAAGAGGGCAAAAAAGGATATTTCTCAAAATGACAGATAGTTCCTTTAACATGCAGAGATCTGTCCAAAATGCATCAATTATTACCGACAGGGAATTATAATGTTTGTTCCTGCAGATGTTCTCCTTGGAGACCTCCTACACAAATATCTCCTTTTTGTGTTCAACCAGCGTTTCTGTTCTGAGCAAAGAAAAAAGGCTTCCTACATGTGCGATTGTTCATAGAACACTCATATCCACCATTAACCAAAAAGACCTCCTCTATCAGACTGACTGTCTGTGGCTGCAGCAGGCCTCTTCATACCTGAGAGTGTCCAGTCTCCAGCGTGGATCCTCCAGTCCAGCAGACAGCAGCTTCACTCCTGAGTCTCCTGGA
>NTHP01000953.1:44149-57601 GCA_003416845.1 Oplegnathus fasciatus | reverse complement strand
ACAATAACTAGTCAACAATGGGAAAATATGTGTAAAACCCAGTTTACAACAACAAGTTCAAGTTACTGGAGAGAATTTGGCGGGAAGAATTTGGTGCGCTTTTTCATTACTCCTAAATTGAAAACAAGGCAAACATCTGTAACACACATATGCTGGAGACACTGTGATGAGGGTGAGCCGAACCACTATCATGTATTCTGGAACTGCCCTAAAATCCAAACATTCTGGGAAAATGTCTGGGGCTGATACTCCCTGGACAATGTGACATGAGCATATTTTGATTCATTTTTATTTTATTTTCTGTTGTGATTGTTGCTGATGTTCATATTGTTATTGTTTCGTACGTAAGGGAAAAAAAGGAAAATAAATATAATTTAAGTATACTCAGGTCTATGCAGGTTATTCACTTTAGAACAGAATGGAATAGATGTTGTTGTACATGTACAGACCATAAATATGGAGTCCAGGTGTGTTTGATGCTGCCGGGCAGACTGACCACTGGGAACCTCTGAGCTCTCCTGGTCGACTCTGTGGAGGAATCATGAAGAATTAGCTCACATTATGTCTGTCCACACAGAGACAAACACAAGCTAAAGGTCCTTTGAGTTAAAGTGTTGAATACAACATTGAATCAGATGGTTTACTCTAACATTAAAGTGTTGGTCGTACTGCTGATCCCACTGTGAATCAACAGTCCAATCTGTATTTCTGTGCAGCTTTCAGTTTACTGTGTTGGTTCAGCAGCATGTCTGGTTTAGTCCCTCCAGCTCTTATTGACCCCTATAATAGTGTGGACAGCAACACAGAGCTCACACAAGCTAACATGATCATTCATTTGGAGTCGTGTTTGTGTCCACCTGATGAATGCAAGTCCAATATTCACTCTCTTTTAGCTCTGTTTTTGGTATCCACCACCTCCTGAAGGAAATATCTGTCTCTTAGCTGCTAAATGCTCCACTATGTTCACCAGCTAGTCTCTAACTGTGTCTGTCGGCTGTTTGCTGCTGAGCAGGTAGTGTACAGTGGGTTTTCACAGCTTTTTCTCTGAAAACAGCTGCCTGCTGCTGCCGAAAGCAACACTATGATAGCGGTGAGAGTTTTGAACAAATCATGAGTAATGACATGCCAGCAGAGGTGCTTTATGGGTAAACCATAGGCTGTGGCCGGGCAAGTAGGTGGGTTTTGAAGAAGCACCCTGACCATGTGGGGATCATTCGACATACTTATGGAATACACTCAGAGAACCAAGGTTACAATGCAACCACATGTTTACTCCTCTTGGTTTGTTTGTAAAGACTCACTGTGAAAACAAAAGGAGTGAATATTGGACCAGACAAAAGCTTAAAAAAAACTGTAAAAAATCTGAGCAGAAAAAAAACATAGAATATTAGACCAAACCACGGAGTGCGTCACAAAATTTTGAACAAAATCAGAGCTAAAACACAAAAGAATAGTTGGCCAAACCAGGGCTGAAACATTAGGGAATATTGGACCAAAAGTGCTGCCAGTGGGAACTTCCAGCCAATAACTTACCTTGTGTAATCACTGACTTCACCTGTTTCCTAACATATATATAAACCACCTGTTAATGTCTTCTGGTTGCTGAGTTTTGGAATTGCCTTTTATGTGTGAGTACCAGAGAAGAGTTAGTTCTGTTTCTTGATGGTTGCCAAGTGTGATAGTTAGATTGGCTAGATAGTCTTGTTGGCTGTAGTGTTTTTTGTTTTGCCAAGACCTTAAACACTAAGGGTGCCCCGATTGATCCGCCACTGATATTCGTTCTGAATAGTTTGATCGGTGGTCTCTATAAAAGCCGATCAGAAGAGCCAATCAGATTAAGCAAAACATGCAGTCCGGCAGTTCTACCAGATGTCTGAAACAGTCAATAAATTTGCAATTTGCAAGGTGTGTTCTGAGGAAATTCCTTGTGGAGGAATGCAACCAAAAAATTTCAACACCACGAACCTCATCAGACATTTGAAGGTTAGTGCTGCTAGCTTTAAAAACTCGTCATATTCTTTGATGTGATTAAGGCAGACAGAGAGCAGGATCGTTTAGCATTGTTAGCAGGGTTGGTCTTAAAATGAGGTGTGGTCAGGCGCATTGTTGGCGCATTGCTATTTTGAGGCAGCAGAAAGCGATTGCGCCATTGACCAACAAAAACCTGGTCTAAAGGCAGTGGCACAGTATTTTCCTGCTATTTAGAGGGCGCATTCTTCAGATAGTAAGATGCACCTTCATAGGCGGGTTCACAACACGCGTCTCCTCATCAAGAGAGACGCTGTACGCATTTACGTTAAGGGCACAGCAGTGTAACTTCATTGATTATTTAAATCTCCAGACATGCCGACATTATCGGTCAGGATCTAATGTAAATTAATGTTCAGTGTTCTTCTACACATCCAAAACGTCACACACACACAGTCCAGGTTACAGTGAAATTGTTTGGAGTAAAGCAGCGTCCTCCATCAGAGCTGTCTAAAAAATGTATTTCAGAAGCTATAAGTTTAATTCCGTTTCCCCTGAGAGTTTCTTCTGTCCTGTCGAGTTTATAACTACAGTTTTTAGTTTTGATCCCAATATTTGTTGCAATGACATCACTGCACGCGTGGGAACGTTCACGATTACTGAAAGCAGTATCTCTAATCTTTAAAGTAAATCGTTAAAGAAACCACTCACACATCAATACAACACACAATAAAGAAATCAACTGGAAAGCTTGCGTTGCTTGACATCATTTAAAATGTGGGTGCGAGTCTCCAAATCGGAGAAATAATTAGTTCTGGTGGGTGGCAGGTGGATGATTTATGCGTACAAGTGGATCCAGATGACATCTGCTTGTTGCACACAGGGCAGGCAGCAGTGCTCCTCCTCTTCAGTTTAATATCAGTGCATTTGCTCATTTGCAGTCAAATGGAGTTGTTGATGGGACAGAGGATTGGGAGACGGTGTAGGCAGAGGGTCCACCGGCCAAGGACCATTTAAATAGCATGCGCACCTGGCTTTTAAAGGGAATGAGAGATGACAATCTGATTGGTTTAATTCATGTTACGCCCAAAACACTATGACTAATTAAGAGACTAAATACAACCTCTTTGCGCCTTGTGCCTTACTTTGTGCCCAGATTATACACGTTTAACTAGCAAAAGTGGAGTTGGACACGCCCTAAATGCACTTGCGCCATGCACTTTAGACCATGCGCCATAGATCGTCTAAATAGGACCCGTAAGGTGTGTTGATTAATTCACAACGTCAACTCATGCATTGAGTAACATGCAAGAAAACATTCCACCTTAAAAGTTGCCAGTAGCTGCCAGTAGCCTTTTAGTGAATTAAATTATTTTTTCTCCAGTCTACAGCTAGCTAACATTAACTAGTATGGTCAGTTATAGTTGACATGTAAACTTGCCACCGTAGGAATAGTGGTTGCATAACTTTCGAAACGAGCCATAACTATACTGTGCGTGTGTCATTTGTGCACTCCGGTACTTAAAGAAATAGTGCTACACCTCTGCTTTTTTTCAAATTTTTACTTTATAAAATTGTATTTATTTCATTCCATGGGAAAGCCACATACATTTGTTAAGCTCTAAGCTGCTCCCACTAACCAAGCATAGGCTGCTATGTTAAGTTGTGTCTCTAAGAGAGGCAGTGGAATATATGTTGCACATGCAGCCTGCCAATAAACAGTTGTCAATTCATGATACTTTCTCATCTCTTCATTTTAATACTTAACATACAATGTTGTTAAGAATAGTTAAATAAATAAATAATGCTACACGATAAATAGAAGGCTTCAAATAGACCCAGCGATTGGTGATCGGATTGTATGGAACCATATAGGGGAATTTATTGAAATGATAATGTAAACTTGAAAATGAAAACGTAATTCCACAATAGCATTATAATTTTCCGCATATGTATGGATTATTTGAGTCAAAATGAAAATTGAAATGCAATAATCCAATTTGCATTTTAATTTTCACATACTGGTGTGGGTCTTCTACGACCATATTAAAATGAAAATGGAAAAGCTGTTTGACATTTCATTTTCAAAGTCATACCCCGCTCTACAGTGGACAATATTCAAATATTAATTCAACAGGAGCAACAAAGCAAGGGTTAGGGTTAGGAGAGCACAGAGCTGATAACTCTGCCAGGACTGGATTCCTCCAGCCTGTTTTGGAACATTGCACAGCAAAGACTGCTTTGGACATCAGAACCACAATTCTTCCCAGTCTGACTCATCAAACGGGATCACCAGTGAACAAAGCAACACACCAGAAGAAACCTTTTCCAAAGGACTGGTTTATAAACTTCAACTGGACATAGCATAGCAACAGCATAACATAGCTAAGCAGAAGGCTATTTAACTGTGTATGTGTATTGATTTTATTCATTCACTAAGCTTCATTGTTGTGATGTGTTTCATGGTTTATTGTGTTCTATAGATGATTGGTTAGCCACACAGATAAGTTGATGTTAGTTCTTCTCCGTGCATGTACTTATAGAGCTGGAGGTACACTACTAGGCTAACTATGTCTTGCATGCAAAGTAACTATCCCTTTTAACGTGGCACCACATTAGACACAAATTCACCGTAAACACACACACACACACACACACATCTACAGAGTGAGCGACACCACGGTTCATATCTGAATCAGGCCGATGTTTCAAATTCTCCCGCCTGTTTCGCCAGTTCCTTTGTATGACTCCTCATTTTCAGTGCCCCACATGGTCCTGGTGGCTATCTTTGATTCCGCCATCTTTGATTTTCCCTTTTGTCTCAGCACACGGCCTGAGATTCTCCATTTTGTCTTTGTTTACCTTCTTGCATTCACACACACACACACACACACACACACACACACACACACACACGCATATATACACATCTGTATATAGTAACTTTTAGTTAGTTTACATATTGTGTGTTTTACTTTTGTTCTCTTTTAATAAATGATTGTGGATAATTACATGCTGGTCTCTTTAATGTTGCACAAGAGTGAATGCTGCCAACCTCTTTTATGTAGAACTCCAAATCCTTCAACTTTACTAACTATTGATAATTTTGGTTGTAGTCATTAAGTTAATTATTAATCAGATTTCCAAAACTATATTTTAGTATGTTTTTATGAGACTGAATCACTGAATTGGCTTTCATTTTTCCCTTTATGCAGGGTGGTGCCCCGATGTTGGGCTTAATGTCAATTAAGTCCAGTTATTTAATATATTTATTAATTATTTTTGATAATTATTAATTATTTCTGATAGCCGTACATATTTTGTACACCTTTAAACCATTGATCCCCAACATCAGTGTGTCACCACGCTCTTTTAGGGACAAAATTCAAATGTTCAATATGTTATCTGTCAGTCCTCTCATCAAGGCGGGTCTTCAGTTAGGACGTCACTTCCTCTTTTGGTTCAGCAGCTAGCCGGTAGCACAACACACACCCCCTAGCTGAAGAACGAGTTAGTGGGCAGACTGTCGTTCAGTACAAACTCACACTGAGCCATGGAGACAGTTAGAGCCAACCCTGCGTCGGGTTGTTGCTCTCTCAGATCGCGCTAAAAGATTCTGGTTCTTTCGGGTTTTCATTTCTCTGTAGCATGAGATAGTTAGCTTTAGCTAGTTAGCATTAGTTAGCGTGAGATTATTAGCATTAGATAATGTAGCTTAGTGATCAGCAGACATCAAACAGCTGTTGGAATGTTTAATAAAAGATGAATGAATCAGAAGTGAAGAAGATGATTTAATACTTATTTAATAAACGGCTTGTGTTTATATGATTGTGGTTACCAGAGTTGTTTATTAACTAAAAAAGCTAAGAGAGCTGTTACAGCCATGGCCGTACCCTTGCTTATCTCCCTAGTGTTTCCTAGTGTTTCCCTTCTCTGTGATCCCGTTTGTCTCTCTCTCTTACTGTGCTCTGTGTTGTCTGTCATGTCTCGTTCCCTGCACTAGTCTTGTCTTTGTCTGTTTACAGTTTAGTTATGCACATTTCCTGTTTTATTTTGTAGACTTACCTCTCCTCTCATGTCAGACACTTCACTTCCTGCCCTTGTGTGTTTCCTGCCTCGTTCTCCTGGTTCCCTGCTCAGCCCCTCATACACACCTGTCCGTAATCAGCTCATCACCTTACTAGTCTGCTCACCTGCCTGTCATTCATTCATTAGCCACTCCCTTTTTCTCAGTCCCCTTCCTTTGTTGTTTGTCAGTTCATCTGTGTTTCGTCTATGTGTTCCCATGTTCCTGAGCCTGCCTGTTCTGCCTGCCTGATCCTGCCTGTAAGCCATCATTTTTCGAATAAATTGCCTTGGAGCTGCATCTGCCTGCCTCTGTGTCCTGCATTTGGGTCCACCCTGTATTCCACCGTGACAGTACGCACTGCACTCCTGTCGCCGGCCTCCAGTCCTACTGCCCTGTTGCTGGATCGGCCTCTTAAGGGTATCCGCCTTCGCCTTCGCCACTGGCCTCCTGAAGGGCTCTGCCTTTGCCGTTGGCTTTTCCATTTTCATTTGAATATGGTCACAGAAGGCCCATACTAGTATGTGAAAATTGCAAATTGGATTATTGCATTTTAATTTTCATTTTGACTCAAATAATCCATACATATGTGGAAAATTATAATGCTATTGTGGAATTACATTTGCATTTTCAAGTTTATATTATCATTTGAATTAAGTCCACTATATGGTTCCAAAGGATTGGCCGATACTGCTTCCAGTAAAACGTGACTCTCCCTCAGTGAACACTGCTAAAGAACACCTGAGCAAAAGCCCCTCCAGTGGAGCTGCTCAGTGTCTGGTTGTATCAGACTGGTTGTACTGGGCAGCTCCCACTATGAATGTATTGGACTGTGTGAGTGTGTGGCAGAATGCTGCTGAAAAAGAACATTGGTGCTCGGAGAACTTCCATATGAGTCAGTAAATGTTTAAAAACGTGTGGTTTCATTGTAACCTTAGTTCTCTGAGTGAAGAGACTCTCTCTCCACTCCGTTACATATTCCATAAGTACGGGGAAAGGATCCCCCTGGGGTCAGGGTACATGGATATTTTTTTTAAGACACACCGGCTTGCCCGGTCACGCCCTGTGGTTTACCTATAAAGCACCTGTGCTGGCGTGAAATCAGTGATAGTTTGATCGAAACGTGTTTTCGAGCGGCCTAAAAGCTGGAGTGATAGCCTCTTCACTCAGAGAACCAAGGTTACAATGTAACCACACTTTCTCTATCGTATCGAGACTATCTCTCCACGCCATTACATATTCCATATGTACGGGGAAACCCCGTGAGGAGACGGTGCAGCCCACGAGCCCAGTTACAAAACAAATGAACTATTTACAAATGTACACTATTTACATACCAACCAGGTCAAGGCCACGCAAGACGCAAAGGCCAAGCCTGAGAGGCAGAGGGGCTGCTTAGGTTAGGCCGCCAGACGCAAGACTAACCAAAGAAGACAGATAAAGGCCCCGCAAGACACAAAGGCCAAACCTGTGAACGGAGTTGCCACTCAGGTCAGCCCGCAAGTCGCTAAGCTGACCAAGCTGGAGACAACGAAATGGTGGAAAATAGGCATGTAGTCAACATGACCATCTACTGATGGGCCATACCCAGCACTTGCTTCCTGAAGGAGGGGGTGGCTGCTCCATTTAGACAGTAGAACCTCGAAAATGTGGACTGGGATGACCATGTGGCTGCTGCACATATGGTAGCAAGACAAGCACCCCGCCACAAGGCCCATGAGATAGCCACACCACAAGTCGAGTGACCCGAAAACACATACGCCTGCTGAATTGTGTCCACAACCCAGTTGGAAAGCCTAGGCTTTGACAAGGGTCTGCCCAAAAGAATGGAAAGACTTTGAAGCAGATGAACAACTGATCAGTCCTCCTGACGGCCTGTGTGCACCAGATGTACTCTGCCAAGGCCCTGACAGGGCACAGCAGGAGCTGCTCAACCAACGCCAAGGGGCTCAAAGGGGGGATGCTGAAGTGCACCAAGGACTATATCGAGGTCCCATGGGGGGACTGAAGGTCTAGTCCTGCTAACTGTAAGCCTCTGGGCACCCTTGAGGAACTGAGAAATGAAGGCGCAGTCATCCTCATTTAGCACGTATTCGCTGACGTGGACTGCTTTGATTGCTGCCACCATGCCTTGCAGGGTAACGGTGGACTTCCCTGCCTCCAGCTGGGTCTGCAGAATGTCCTGGGCTGTAGCTGAGTAGGGATCTACCTGGCGAGCCCCACACCATGTGGTAAACACCCCCCAATGGTACAAGTGGGCAGCCCTAGTGGATGGTGCCCGAACCTTGCACCGTCCTCACCACAGGCTCTGACAAGCCTAAAGCCAGGAGACTGTCCCTCTCAGGGGCCAGGCCACTAATCTGAGCCCCGCTGGGGAGGGGTGCACCTCCACATCGTCCTCGAACCGAGAGGGGGGGCCGTAAGGTTTTCAGGGGGGGCAACATCCAGAGCCCTGGTTGCCCTGCCAATAACCTCCTCAAAACGGCGGGCTAACGAGTCGTTGCCTGCTTTTTGCTGCCCACAGGATAATATGTCATCCTCAGAGGAGAACACAGTCTCTATATCAATGTCCTCTGAGTCTTCCTCCTCTTCCAACACTGAAGAGGGGGGAGGAAGGGGGCTAATATAAGGCCAGTCTGTTGCAGGCCTAAGAATAGGGGAAGGCAGGGGAACCTGCCAGGACCCTGAACGCTGCCCTATTTCCTTCCTGGCTTCAGCCATTTTCATACCCAAACACAACACACACTTGTCATGGCCATTTTCTGACGGCATAGAGGTTCCACAACCCACACAAGGGTGTCCCAGTTGGCTTGCCATACTTGGGGGCTGGGGCCGACAAAACTCCGGAAGCACTCTCACTTCCTTGTTTACAACCAACCAAGTAGGGATTAGCTTAGCGTGCTATTACGACTAGCCGGCAACTTTGTGGAGTTTATTTGCGTGTGGACTGGCTGTCTGAGAGTCGCACGTGTTTAAAGGGAGGGAGGGGGAGACGTCCGCTTTGGCTGACTGTGTCTGCGCTCTACAGGGACTGCCACTGAGCACGTTAGCTGCGACCGCAAGCAATACGCTTCGGGGGCACTCTGGCGTCTAACCAGCTCGGGCTTACTTGCACCAGAAGCAGAGAGATGCTGCCTCAACTAAGGACTCGAGTTTCTTTGCCCGCTGTGAGCTGACTTTCCAAGTCTGCGCTCAGCACGGGCCCCACTCACAAAGACCGCAAGCAATACGCTGGTATAGGGAGTCACAGCCGCCGTAACCAGGAGACCACCGGAGAACGGCAAACTAAAGAGAGCAAAATCATATTTTTATGAATGTGGGGAGAAGGCAGGTAAGTTGTTAGCTTCAAGTCTTGGCAGATGACTAAAAATATCATATCTTGTATTAGATGACCAAATAACTCAATTACTACTGATCATGATCAAATAAATAAAACCTTCACAGACTTTTATGAAAATCTCTACAAGTCTGACAGTGATGATACGCCTGAATCAATCAGTGGTGGACAAAGTACACAACCCCATTACTTGAGTCAAAGTACAGATACTCCTGGTCAAATATTACTTCACTACAAGTAAAAGTTGCTCAGTCAAATGTTTACTTGAGTTAAAGTACTGGAGTACTTGCTTTTAAAAATACTGAAGTATTCACAAGTACATTTTCCTTTTCATCAACGTATTGCTGTACTGTTTTCACAAAACCTCTCTGAAACCACCTCATGAATGCACTGACTTGCTGGTAGAACCGATGCTACACAAAGCAAATAGAAACCCCTTCAGCATAGAAATGCAATCAAATCAACAAAAAGGACAGCCATTGTCTTTTCTTTTTTTATTTAACAGCCAATAACCATATTTGAAACAAAGACATGAAATCATTTTCTAAAAATAAAATCTCCAGGGCCTGATGGTTTTAATGCAGAGTTCTACTAAGTCTTTAAAGAGGATCTATCCCCTCTACTTTTGCAGGCATATCAAGCATCATTTGACAATGGCAGTTTTCCACCTATGTTTAATTATTCCCACATTACTTTAATTTGTAAAAAAGATTTAAAAAAACCCTTTAATCTGTAACAACTATCGTCCAATAGCATTTGCAAAGTCCGATAATAAAATCCTGGCCAAAATTCTTGCATCAGGATTACTTCATGTAATCTGAAAGCTGATACACAAAATAAATCGACATTTATCTGATAACACAAGGAAATTATTCAATATCATTCAATACACAAAAGACTCCCTCATCCTGCAGCAATGGGCACTTCAGATGCTGAAAAAGCCTTTGATTGAATTGAAATTCCCTTTATGTTCAGTACCGTGCAGAAATGTGGGTTTGGTAACAATTTTGTGCAGTGGGTCAGGATGGTCTACTGGAGGCCCGCGGCTCCAATAAGAACAAACAACCTCACTTCAAAACCTTTCATTTTACATCGACGGACAAAACAAGGATGTCCAGTTTCATAACTTTTATTTAATGTAATCATTGAAACATTAGCTGAGAAAATAAGATCTGAAAAGAATATTAAAGGCATAAAAATTGGATGTCACATATATAAAATATCACTGTATTGTGATGACATTATCCTCTAACAGATGTGGACTCCTCTCTTTGTTACATCAATCAGATTGTTACTCAATATGGCTCACTCTCAGGATACAAAATAAATTGGGGAAAATGTGAGCTGCTGCCTTTAAACAGACACTGCAGTATCACATGCATGCAAAATACAAAAATGAAATGGAAACAAATAGAAAGAACATATTTAGGATGAAAAATTACTACTGATAGTTATCAAACACGAGATATAAATCTGCACTAATATTTAATAAAAGAAAGTCAAATATAGATCGATGGTCAAATCTCTGTTGGGTTGAGAGAACACAGAGAAGATGAGTATTCTTCCTACGGTCAACTACACTGAGGATGTTACCTGTCACCATACAAAACACCTGGTTTGAAGATTTGCATAAAACAATCTCAACCTTAATATGGCATGGGGGAAAAGGCAAGATGTTCATACTCAAGGATGTTTAGTTCAAACAAAAAAGGTGGACTACAGCTACCCAGCTTCTTTCACTATTATCTATCCTTTGGTTGTTTAGTGGAAATCTATTTTCTGTAATAAAGAGAATTCAAAGAAGCCGTTCTTTCAGAGTTTCATTTGGCCTCCACAATTTCTCATATGCATACGGGGCTCATGCCTCCACCAGACAAAAGACACAGAAATTAAGTTACACTCCAGTTTTGTGACTAGATCAAAAAAAAACACAAGTGAAGGTTGTCTCAGCTTTGCCTTACAAGTTCTCACAAGTACCCCTGGCTGTTTTGTCTTTCCTCCTTCCTTCAGAGACAGAGTTTTCTATTTATCTCAACATAGAGGACATAAGGCCTTCTGCACACCAAGGCCAAACTGGCCTGCACATACAGAAAGAGATGAGAGACACAACCATCACAATTAATGTAAAGTATAAAAATAGGAATAATATAAGCAGTAAATATGGAATTTCAAACACAGGTTGTCAGCAAGTTAGTGAATTATTTGATCCCTCTGTAAGCAAAGACTGGAAAGACATTGAAGAAAATATGTTACAAAGCTTAAACATTGACATGAAATGTCTATATTTTATGAAAAGACTTCCAAAAGAAATCATGCCAAGCCCAACTGAAGCGTCATTTAACATCTTAAAATCATCCAAAGATCCTTGGAATTAACACAGCTACCTCAATAAATCAACCGCGATGGCAGAACTCAAATATAACAGCAAACAAAAAGGTCATGAAATGGAATAAATTGAAAGACAATGGACTCACTAAGCTCTGTCACATATGTTGTAGGAATTGTTTTAAAACCTTTGATGAATTAATTATTGAACATAATATCCCAAACAGTGAATACTGAAATCACATCACTTTACAACATTCAATTAAAAGGAATATTCACAAATTGAACATTGACACACACAAATTTGGAAACATACTTTTTAACCACAACTTGAATAAAAATGAAGTTAAAATGTTTTATTCAGTATTAAATAAAAGCACCAAGGATCAATTTAAGACCTGTGCAATGAAATGGATCAGGGACCTTCATAAACAGAGGACGGTATTTCCTGGAATGATATATGGAAAAACACAAGGCAGCCCTTCTGGTGTACAAAAAAACAAACTAAGGCAATTTAAAATGCTTAATAGATTATATTACAGCCCTTCACAGCTGTATAAAATGGGCATAAGGGATGACAGTAAATGTATAAAATGTGGTGCTGCTGAAAGAACTAATAAAAGATCTTTGGTTTGGCATAACAAAGCAAGTGATCCACACTAGTATAGCCATTCCACTCCCACCACAAATAAAAAATATATAGAATAAAATAAAATATCTTTCTCTTGTTATGTATGATCACAAAGAAGGTAATCATGAAAAACTGGATTGCTTTAAATACACCAACTCAGAAAGAATGGATCACTGAAGCAAAAGAAATGATAAAGTTGGAAAAGGTGGCTTTTAGACTGCAAATTAATGAGACAGAACACGTCGAAACATGGGTGCCAGTGGAAAAGTACTTAATGTTGTGATAAAAAAAAAGAAAAAGACCACCATCGGACCGAAGCTAATAAATGTTGTCTTCCTTTTCCGTCAGTGCTGCTTTATAGTATTAACACTGCATGTTACCTGTGATGTAAGATTAAAGTACAGTGAAACTAAAAGGATGATAATAATGTTTATGACTGATATTGGTTGAGGGGTGCGAATCCAGTTTTTATTTGTGGATCTCAATTCTACGTTTGTGGATCTGCATTTTACACACACGGACTTTTGAGACAAACTTTCCGCCAGTCCAAAAGACAATCGACTCGTATCACTCGGCCATTTTTGGATAGCAAGTGGGCGCCTACTGATGATGTCATTTCTGCACACACTTTCATATACATTTCTGTTTGAGTGTGAAAGGCACGAGGATGCTTGTGGCAACTTTCAGGTTCCAAATGCGGCTCGCGCTGCTTCTTCAGTTGGCAGTTATCTATCCACTGAGGGCCAGCCGACTCATCCTTTATATTTTTCTTTTATTCTTTCAGGTGGGTAGAAATCACAAAGCACTTCACACCTCATTAGTAGTGTACCCTTACTAATGTGGTTGTAATGTCTGTGTAGAACTGCACAGTATTTAGTTAGCTTACATTGTTTCAGTTCAGCTACGTTAACTAAGATATGACAAAATATTTTTGTGAGATTACAAATCTTTTTTTTGTATTTGTGGAAGGTACACAAATAATATTGAGACAAATCTAACTCCATACTTTTCAATCACTTTGAATCATTTTGGACAAAGTTCATTGATTCATTTATTACAAGAACCTGAAAGATTTGTGTCACTGTGATCCTGAACAGACTCAACTGATCTGTTCAGCAGTGAGAA